>JAHWXV010899581.1:0-15832 GCA_024586415.1 Phrixothrix hirtus
AAATAACTCTTCTCCCAATCGGCTCCATTGCGCATACCTAATTAATATTCCCAAAAGTAAATCTCTTTGAAAAAATGTTTAGTAACAAGTCGAAATTTATGACCCCGACGATTGACAGAAGCGATATACAATTTGTTGCAAAAAATTCTGACAATGGCAGATAAAAGTTTGTACATTACTTGTGCTTTAATTAGTTAGAAGATCAAAAACAATGTGAAAACTGCATTGTCTATGTATCACCGTTCTAAAACCCGAATCATTATGTAACGCCTGTTGCGATGAGAAATATTTCCCCATTCATGTCTTATCATTTCGAGGACTGAAGACAAAACTTCTTTTTATGTTAATTGTCTATATTTCAAAATACCTTCCCTTCGCATTAATCACGTTATTCATGCCTAATGCAATTAGGAACTAACCCAAGTTTGCTCAACAAGTCCATGAAGATCTATTCATTAAGTGATTCAGTGTGTCTAACTGGATAATCAATAGTTGTGAGCAACCGTGTATAATTAAGCACAATTAGGGTAATAGTGTCACCGTAACCTGTTGCAACTGTAATTATGTACCAAGAAAAGTCAAATATAATACCCAACTTGGTAACTTTTCGTGGTTTGCAGCTCATTAAGACAGTCACGTGCGACCTCTAACCTGTGACGTCACGAATTGATAATTAGAGATTGGCGCGTGTCGAGCGTGATAGCGCTACCCTTATCGCTTCCATCTAGCATCTGTATACGTCTTGGCAAATATAAATTTTCTTTAGAAATTCCAGTGGACGACGATAAGTAATTATTTTGGATTGTTCAAGATTAATACGTGTGTGCGTTTGACCTTACGATTCGTGGGCGCGTCAACCTTGGTCTAAAAAGAGATTTAAAGAGTCTAAGTGTAGCGAGACTCGTTAGTTGCATTGTTGAACTAACATTGCATTATACAACAATGACGGGAACGCGACTTTATAATGACCGTTGATGAATCGTTTGTTATACTGATTGCCCCATAAGCTTACGATTTCGTGGTAATGGTAATTTTACAAATGTATTATAAACCCTATAATTTAACTTTACAAACAGACTGAAAAACATATCAACCTTGATCTAGTTAATTTATCATTGTTTGCTACCATAAGAAATACCGAAAAGTTTCTTCAAAATGCATCCTGACTCACTACCAATGATGTTTCTGATAAAATTATGTACAAGCAAAAATGTTGCTTTAGAAACCTTGACATAATTTATTAGATTAATTTTAATAAGTACACCTTGTTGAATTGTTTTGGAATTTTATACGTTCGAACACTCCTAAGGGAATAGGCTAATTAGTTTTCTAATAATCAGATGTTTAAAATCATTGAATGATTATAAGAGAATATTTCGCACTATTCATAAAGACAAACCGTCCGTAAAGTTGCATTAAATTAATGAAATAATTTTCGTGACCCATAAACTACAGCAAAAGTAAGAACAATTTAGATTAAAGATAAAAAGTCATTTACAAATAAAACGTTACCCACATTTGTCGCTGAAAACTTTCAGAAGGTAACAGTTCAAGAAGGCTCATCCTTACGACACTGAATATTTGGTAAGTGGTAGCTTAATTTGTTGTTAAATTAGTTGCCCGAGATCAATTATAAAGTTGCTAAACGAAACGATGTATAAAACTTTGATCGTAAACATGATTTGCACAGGAAAACGGATGCGGAACTATTTGCATAAATTAACATCCATCTCAAGCCTTGATTGCGCATATGAAAACCTATGATCGAATTTCCTTAAACATTTCTTCCAAGACGTGAGAAATTTTAGAATTTCTTTGGGGCAATTAATTTCATAGTAAGATATCTGCACGATGTCCCATCGAGGATGTCCAAATTTCTGAGAAAAATCGAGACCTAGATGAGACGTTATAAGTTTGAGTGAATCTAGATGTAAGGGAGTAAAAAAACTTTAGAAACGAGTAATAAGAATAATTCTTCAGATGGCTCCTGTTTACAGCTTCAGCTCCTTCGAAACTATTTTCCATGACTACCCCAGCGTTTTTGGTTGTAACACACAGATTTTGTCGCAGATTTTATATTCATTAAATCGACGTAAAGAATTTGGCGAATATGAAGGTCAATTGAGAGCAGCAAAAATATTCATGAAAAGTGTTACGGATTATTTTTAAATGATTTCAAAAATGTTTGGATCATCAAGTGTTATCTTTCTCCATTTCCAGTTACATTTCCTTCTTTATTTTGTAAGAAGTAAGGAGCTGAAGTTATACCGCACTCTACTGGATGAGTCTTGGTTTTTCTGTAGTCCAAATTCGTTTAAATGAAAACGATCGTCATCGCTCAGATTGCGTTTCGCTGCTGACTGTCTAAGCGAGACGAGCTTATTTGTATCTGTGTCAATGCGTCTATCTTTTTCTAAATTGGAAGCATGTACTGCATATTTTTAAAAATTCACACTAGACGTGTTCCCTCAGTTCTTGGTAGGCCACTGATTTCTCCCTATTGCTGAAATCATTCCATCAATTAATAGATCTCGAATATTAAAATGTTGATCGTGCGTTTTTTGAACCAAAATACCTGACCGATTAGCTTCATAATAAAATTGAAAAATTTGGGTATACTTTTCCATGGTCAATTCTTGGATCAATGATTTCCCAACTATCTTCTCGGCGTCGCAAAAATGAGAAACGAATATAATAAGGCATAAAAAAGTTATGAAGATTTAAACCGTTGCGTGACAAATGCAATCTAGTATAATAGGCCAGCACGTTCTGTTCTAAACAGAAAACTGGCACGTTAGTGTCTTACCAAACATGTAGGTTTAATAAATATAAAATCCAAGGTATTAAAAATCGAATTAAAAGCTATATTTCACAAAATAGTATATTAAGGCACAAGATACAGTCCGAGAAAAATTTAGAAAAACAAGACCCGAAAGGTTGAGTTTTGCTAATTTAAAGCACTTAACGATCATGTTTCGTACACTATTTTTTGTGCTAACGACAACTATCAACTAATTTCGACAATTTGATATCAAACCTTTACTCCATTTAATAACAGTACTAGTACCGTTATGAATCATAACGTGCGTGCTCTAGCGAAGTTATTCTGACCATCACCACAGTTCGGGAAATTATCAAAACGTGACAATCAGATGTACAAAAACAGGTTGGTAACGCAAAACTACATTTAAAATAGTATATTATATACCAAGGGACCAAAGTGCCTCTTTTAATCCCGACGGATAACAAAGCACCTTAGTCCTGAGGTATATAGATTATTTTTTGCACTTCCAAAAAATTTTAAATCAAAAAGATCGAAGAAAGTACAATTGCATGTTTTTGACATTGAGAGATCATTCAGCAAACGCTATTTAAATTTGATTTCCGAAGCGCTTTCGGTAATATGTAATTTTAGTTGGTTAATGTTTATTGTTAGCATGAATTTACTTTGGTTATGCAGGATTAAATTTACTTTATCTCACTTGGAACGCAAGTGAAATTTTAATCCCTTGAGATTAAAATGGAAACAAGTGACTAAATGTGGCGTTTTAGTCCCGGAAGTGCAAAAAGGTTTTTTTAATATAAATAATATTTATCACAGGAAATTATTCACTTTTTCTTCAAATTTAGAGATACACGTTTTAAATTTTTTATATATGATGAAGCCTAAAGTTTGGCTTGCTTAAATTAATTTTGAAACACATTATATTAGCATCAAATAGGAATAGGAATTCAAAAAAAATGCTAAATGGTATTATGAAGCTCCCAAACATTTTTAGGGAAAGTCACCCCGGGAAACTAGGAATGTCCCAAAGGATTTGATTAAAAATACTTTTCATAAATACATAACTATGACAAAACATTGAATAATCACTGAAACAAAAATCTGTTCAATTCATTATCTATTCAATTTCATTAGGTAGTGTCCCAAGAGTTTTGTAAACCCAAATTTTCAAAGTAACGAATCGTGAAAGATATTTAAAATTTAAAGGTCTTAGAAGCTATATGGTTAGCCAAATAGTAACTGCGTTTTTATCTAATAGTTGAATATACACGTCTTGAAGTGTAACTAATTTCATTTTAAACCGCAAATTCGTTAGTTTTGCATCAAGTTAAAAACGGAAAGACCGTCATATTTTACTGTATTACTCCCGAAAAGAAAAAAACTCCGTGCAAGCGTGTGATTTGTTTTGTGTTTCACGTAATTCACTGAATGGTAAAACCCTAACGTGAGGATAGCAAATCGTTCTTGGAATTGTTTTTTGCCGAAAAAGATAACTTTTTTAAGCGTGGAATCATAACCCTGTTTGAAAGATGTCAAAGGTTAATCGAACAAATATTGTTTAATAAAGCTCATTTACACAGAAAGAGACGCAATTACTTTTTGAGCAACACAGCAGGTACTCCCTAAAGCTGAAGCGTATCCAGAATTAAAAATAATCCAAATCGTTTCTAAATTGGGGATGAAGTCTAAATTAGAAGGCGTTGAAAATGAACCGCGTCCTGAACATTAAAGAGTTTGTGGGAATTTCTCAAAATCAGGGTCACAGCTCTCAGAACTACGGTGAACAGTTCGAATGCTAAAATTGTAAATGATTCGCAAATTGGCACCATCGACGTTTGAAAGTATTAAAAATTAACTGCCTCCCTGGAAATAAAATAATATCAAAATTACGAGAGGCGTGTTCGCAATTAACTGCTCCAGCACGAATAAAGGCGGTTTACGTCATTTCTGTAGTTATTCAGGTTTGAAAACCAGCTGCATCCCTAAATTAGACTTTGCTTCAGGGATGAGTTGGCATTAATTTCCCCCTTACAATTAAAAGCGATTTAAAAATTGAGGGATATTCCATTTGGAGCCACTCAAAGATTACAGGTGATGAAGATAGGCTGTCTCTTTAGTATTAATAAATGATTCCTAAATAAAACTATTGGCGTCTAAAGCGACTTTGACGTTCAAATCTCGCCTTGCACTTAAAAACGTTTTATAAGAAGCAAAAGAATTAGGTGCCCTTTACAAAAGATTTACGATTTCTTCTGACGACCTTGGTTTAACTTTCAGGTGCTTTTGATGCTCTTTGGCAACCCTTCCAACACTTGAAAATGCGTATCTGTCAAATAAAGTTGAAGGTATCTCAAAAGTTAGGTTAATAAGCCGCTTGCGGAAGGATTTCCTAGCCCTTCGTTTCTTTAGCGAGGCGTTGTTTTTCAACAAGATTATATCTCGTGTTGCGTTTCTAGTAATATGTCTTTTCTCTCACATTTCTCATTCACGCGAATCATTCGATGTTGGTAACATGTTCTTAGTAAACTATTCTCTGATATCCGACAACTATTCGATTCGATTTTTTCACGTATACGGTTTTATCGAATACGAAGCAGGAATTCACGTATACGGACAAGCCGCTACAACTTTCAACGCAACATTGTGCCCTAGAGGAAGACCTGTTCGTGTGAACGGCATAATGTAAAAACAAGCACCACTGCATCCCGTATAGAGACAATATCGTTTCGAGATTTCTCAAATCGCAGTGACAAATTCGGTAGGAATCCGGGAAAAAACATATCTCGAACACGGGATTTTACCGCATACACTCTGTGTGAATAAAAAAAAATCGTCGCCACTGTTCTATTCGATAAAATCTCGTGTGCAGCATACGTGTTAACGTGGGCTAAACCTGCCGGTATGGATATTTAGGCCATGGTCACACGACGATCTTTTTCCCGAATACTGCACATGAGATTTTATCGAATATAACAGTGGCAATGAATTTTGTATTAAGTTGTTCAAACAGAGTCTATGCGGTAAAATTCCGTGTTCGGATATGTTTTTTCCCGGATACCTATCGAACTTGTCACTGCGATTCGAGAAATCTCGAAACGATATTGTGTTATACGGGATGAAGAGGTGCTTACATTGTGTCGTTCACCCGAATAGGCTGTTGCGCTGAAAGTTATAGCGGCTTGTGAAAAATCGTGTGAAATGGCGTCTCGTGTTTGATAAAATCGTCTACGTGAAAAAATTGAATCGGATAGTTCTCGTAGTTTTGCAGGAAATGTCGATGGTTCGTCGTAATAAACTGATAATTTGTTCATTGTTCATTTTCGTGGCATGTTACGATGTTTAGACGGAAAAGCCGTCTTACGTCATTGTTCTTTGTTCTCGTGGCTGAGCTCATATGGAACCCGATGTCTTCGCTTTTTATATCAAGAAAAACTGATTTATGGATAATTTCGAGCGGAATTTTCGTTAATAGTTTTTAATACTCAAATGTTTTCGGTTTCCTGGGAGTTCTTGATCAGATGGATCAAAGTTGCAACTCCAAAACTTTTATGTCATTTCTTATAGATTTTATATCACTGAACTTTAGCTAAAGCAGAGAAAATTATTTCTTCCCTTTTCGGCAGCGCCGTTCTTTAATTGAAACGCAAACGCAAACGTCTTGTCAAATGCTATCATGTTATGAATGTATTGAAAGGTTACGTGACACGTTGCCGTGTGTTTGAGCATTGATAAGGTTGGCACCTTTACATTACAACATGGCGAAAAAATATTTACATTTAACTAGAGTTTTGCACCTTACGAAAATTGAGGGATGTCTTACGTAGAGGCACTGACTGCCTCTCTAGAATAAAAACCTTCAGTTGAGCTATTTCTAAATTATAGCTACGGACTTTTAGTGTTGGCATTTAGTTATTTCCTTACCTACAATTAAAAGCGATTTATAAATTGAGAAGACTTCTAGAGGTACTCAAGGTTTGAAAGTGTTGAAAACTAGGTGTCTCCTTAGCTAGCTACAAGATCTAAAGAGGTGTGTTGATATTTAATTATTCCATCACAAATAAAAGCAATTTATTAACTAAGAGGAATGACTATTCTGAAGTGTTGCAAATTAAATCAAACGATTTCTAAATTAATGCTACGAGCTTCTACAAAGGTGATGGCACTTAACTTCTACCTTATAATTAGAAAAGATTTAAAAATTGGACCCTGGATTCACTCAAAGTTTAAGGGCGTTGAAAATTAACTGCCCCTAAGAATTAAAAAATCCAATTGAACGATTTCTAAATAAGAGTTGAGCAACTGCTACCTTGCAATTAAAAGCATTTTAAAAATTAAAGCGCCATCATATGGGGTCACGCAAAGCTAGGAGACATTGAAAATTAACATCCATAAAGTTAATAGAAATTACATTGGCGAAATTTTTAATTGGAGCAGTGCGTTTTTAGATAAGCGTGTCGATATATAATGGTTTCCTTACACTTAAAAACGTTTTACAAATTGAGGATTATGGCTTTTCTAGAGGCATTCAAAATTTGATGGCGATGGAGACTAACTGCTCCATGGAATTTGAAAAAAATCCAATCAAAAAATTCCTAGTATTAACAATTAGTTTCCGCTTTTGATTTAAAGGTGCTTTAAAATTAAGGGACGTAAAATCTGGAGACACTCAAACCTCTAAGTCATGGAAAATTGGCTACACTCATAGTGGTTATAGAAATTGCAATTGGCGAATTTTTAAATTGGCGCAGTGAGTTGTAGAGAAGATTTAATCGTCTCCTTACAATTAAAAGCGTTTTACAATTTGAGGAATTTGGCTTTTCTAGAGACCCTCAAAATTTGAAGCTGACGGAGGCTAACTACTCCGTTGAATTTAAAAAGAAAACGATTTCTAAGTTAGGGCTGCGAGCTTCCAACTTCTAGTGTTAGCACGCTGCAATTAAGAAGTTTGAACTGGAGAGCTCGAAAATTGGCTACATTCATAAAGTGCATAGGAATTGCTATTACAGAAATTTCAATTGGAGCAGTGAGCTTAAAGAGAAATGAGTTGACATTCAATCGTCTCTTTACAATTAAAAGAACGTTAAAAAATGAGAAATATGGATTTCTAGAGACACTCAAAACTTAAAGGCGGCAATGGAATTTAAATAGAAAATCGTACCAATAAATCCCCAAATTAAAGTTGCGATCTTCTAGCTTCTAGTATGAGCAATTGGTTGTCCCCTTGCAATCACCGGAATTTTAATATTGAGAGATGTCTTATCTGGAGGTACTTAGCTCGAAGGCGTTGAAAATTGGCTATATTCATAAAGTGCACAGGAATTGCCATAATAGGATTTTTAAATTGGAGCAGTGAGCTTATAGGGAAGTGTGTTGATACTTAATCGTTTCCTTGCAATTAAAACAATGTAACAAATTGAGAAATGTGGATTTTCTAGAAACACTCAAAGTGTGAAGCTAGCGGAGACTAACGATTCCATGAAATTTGAAAAGAAAAATGTACCAAGCAATTGGCTGCCCCCTTGCAATTACCAGATTTTAAAATTAAAGGACGTCTTCTCTGGAGGTACTCAAAGCTCGAAGGAGTTTAAAATTGACTACATTCATAAATTTAGTAGAAATTGCAATTAGCGAATTTTTAAATAGAGACAGTCGGCATCTAGAGAAGTATGTCTATATTTAATCGTCTCCTTATAATTAAAAGCATTTTACGATTAAGGAAAGATTCAAATTTTGAAAGTGATGGAGACTAACTGTACCATAGCATTAAACCAAATCCAACCAAGCGATTGCTGAATTAGAGCTACGAGTTTCCAGCTTTAGTGTTAGCAATTAGTTGCCACCTTGCAATTAAAAGACTTTTAATCTAGAGATACTTAAAACTCGAAAGAGTTGCAAAGCGGCTGCAGGAATTGCAATTGGAGGATAAATAGCTTATCGAGATGTGTGTTGACATTTCATCGTCTTCTTACAATTAGAAGCGATTTAGAAATTGAGGAATATGGCTTTTCTAGAGGTACACAAAACTCGAACGAAAGAGAGTCTAACTGCTCCATGGAGTTTGAAACAAAAATCGTACCAAGCGTTCTCCAAATTAGCGTTACGAGCTTTTAATATTAGCAATTAGTTGCCGCCTTGCAATTGAGGGATGTTTAGAATTGAGGTGCGCCCTATCTTGACGCCCTCAAGCTCGAAGGCATTGAAAATTGGCTACATCCATTGCAATTAGCAGACATGAATTGAAACAGTGAGTATCTAGAAAAGTATCTGGATATTAATCGTTTCCTTACAAGTAAAAGCATTTTCCGGTTGTGGAATTCAGACTTCTAGGGACATTCACAATTTGAAAGTGATGTAAACTACTTCACCAAGGAGTTTGGAAAAAATCGAACCAAGCGTTTCCTCAATTAGAGTTACAAGTTTCGAGATTATAATGTTAGCAATTATGTTTCGCCTTGCAATTAAAGGAGTTTTAATTTGGAGATACTCAACGCTCGAAAACGTTGAAAATTAGTTACAGTCATAAAGTTAATTTGAGTTACAATTAGCGCATTTTTGAATTGGACTAATGAGCTTATACAAAAATATGTTGTCATTTAATCGTCTCCTTACAATTAAACAAATTGAGGAATACGGATTTTCTAGAGACAGTCAAAATTTGAATGTGGGCGATTTAAAAACAATTGACTGAAACGATTCCTAAAGTAGATACACGAATTGCTACCTTCTAGTGTTGGCAGTTAATTGCCGCGTTGCAATTGAGAAAGTGTTTTATTCTGGAGAAACTTAAAGCTTGAAGGGGTTTAGAATTGGCTGCGTTCATAAAACTGATACAGATTCCAATTAGCAACTTCTTAAATCGAGCATTTAATCGCCTTCTTTTGAGGAATATAACTTTTGTAGAGACTCATCAAATATGAAAGTGATGAAGACTAACTGCTCCATGAAATTTGACAAAAACGCGAATCAAATGATTCCTAAATTAGGGCTGCGAGCTTCTACCTTCTACTATTAACAATTAGTTGCCGCCTTGCAATTAAAGGAGTTTTAAAATTAAGGTAAGTGTCACCTGGAGATACTCAAAACTTGAAAGAATTGAAAATTGGCTACATTCATAAAATTACTAGCAATAGCGGATTTTTAAGTTGTAGCGAGCATCTAGAAGTGTGTCGATATTTAATAGTGTCCTCATAATTAAAATTGTTTTAAGATTGAGGAATATGACTTTTGTAAAGACACTCAAAGTTTGAATGTTATGGAGAATGACTATTCTATTGAATTTGAAAAAATTTGAATCAAGCGATTCCTAAATTAGAGCTACTGGTTTCTAGTTTCTAGTATTAGCATTTATTTACCGCCTTGCAATTAAAATCGTTTAAATCTGGAGCAATTAAATCTCGAAGTCATTTAAAATTGGCTACACTCATCAATCGCAGTTGACAAAGTTTTTAAATTGCAGGAGTGAGTTTATAGAGGAGTGTGTTGACTTTTAATCGCTTCCATACAATTAAATCGTTTTAAAATTTGAGGAACATGGCTTTTCTAGGCACTCTTAAAATTTGATGGGGATTAAGCCCAACTCCTGCATGGAATTTGGAAAACTTCCGAGTCAAGCGACTCCTAGATTAGAAATACGAGCTTCTAGCTTCTTCTGTTACCAATTTATTGTTGCTTTGTAATTAAAATTGGGGGATATTCCATCTGGAGGTACTCGCTCGAAAGCGTTAAAAATTCACTGCATCCATAGAGTTAATACACATTTAAATTATTTGATTTTTAAATTAGAGCAGTGAGATTCTAGAGAAGTGTGTCGATATTTAATCATCCCCTTACAATTAAAAGCATGTTCAAAATGAGGAATATGATTTTTCTAGAAACACTCAAAGTTTGAAGATGTTAAAGATTAGCTTCTCCATGGAATTCCAAAAATTGAAGCTACGAGTTTCTAAAGTGCTACTGTAGATTTAGAAATCAGCATACGCCATTTTCAAGTTTGGAGACTTAGTTCTTCTAGAGGCATCCAAAGTTTAACTAGCTTCCAAAAATAAAAAAGCTTACAGCTCCAGGGAGGTTATCTTCAGTTAAAGGCGCTGAAACGTGTTAAAAATTAAATGTCACACTTAGATTATAGTGTTTGATTTATTAATTGGATGTCATCAGTATCCTAAAGCTTCCTTAAAATTAATGGGATTACAGGAAAACAATCTATCTACTTGAAATTAAATGATTTTCAGACAAAAGTTGTTAAACTGAAGGTTCTCTTTATGAGGTTCTCGTGTTTAAAATTTTAAAAATTAACTACCCTCCCGATAGTAAAAAGTTTCAAGTGATTTTTAAACTGAAAAACAAGGGTTACGTTTGAAAATGTCTGAAATAACGCATTCTCTAAGAAGTTTCACATAAATCATTTATAAATGGTAACCTAAAACTATTTTAAATTAAATCTATGGTCATGTTAGCACAGTGACTAGGTCGCTATGCCCGATCGCTTTAATTTGTTTTCTATAGAGTTGGCCATATTATAGTGTCTTTGTGCCAATTTTGCTTCAAAGCGTGTCTCAAACTGTGTCTAGCGGAGCCCTGGGGTTCTATAAAGATCACTCAGGGATTCCGCGAAACTTACGTGTTTTGCATATTGCATTAATAACACTTTGTTAGAACAAACCAGGAGTTCCACGATAAAAGTTGCCGTTAAAAAGGGGTTTCGTATTAGGCATCTTAAGACTACTTATGTTGCCAACATAGCTGATTGCTCAAACGAGGTGACCTTGTGACCGCTGTTGAACCTTACCTTACTTACCACAAAAGTTCTAGATTCAAAGCAAAATTTTTATTTTTTGACTCCATTAAACATCAATACAATCATGGAGACTTTGGGTTGCATCCATTTGCTTCCCAATTAAATTTCTATCACTTAGTGACTGAGAAATGGTTTCATTGAATCAGATTTAATAAATGGGATAGGCGGCTAAGTCTTAAAGAAGGAAAACTCTAACGTAATGTTTTTAAAAAAAATTGTTCTTTATATCTGTTTATATGGCACGTTGTGATAGGTGTTTTTATTTGTACAAACCGGACAGGAATGGAATATCAGTGTAATTACAATTCCTTCGTACTGAAGGGGACACCCCTTCAGCCAAAAACAATTAATAAGACAGTTCTGGAAAGGAGGAATTAGACAGCCTTGGATATCAGACCTAGGACCTCCCGAATTCTAGTAGTAGCGCCTACCACTATTCCAAGTTGGGTACTGAATAAAACGTGACGTTCAAACATTTCGGATGATTCCTTGTTTACACTCTGGAAAAAGACAGTTCAGGTCGATAAATTCTTAATTTACCTTTGGAACATTTTATGTTATAGGTACTTGGTAATTTTACATCATATTTCGATATCAGAACCTTTTACTTTTGTCGTGGGACATATAAGATCACAGGATTTGCTTTGTTTATTGTTGTCTCTAGAAAAAATGCTTTTGAGTTTTTTAAAAAGAGATTGAATATAAAATTGCTTCCCTTTTTGTTCATAAAGTTGAAATACAAGGGGATGCGTAAATTTTGCCCTTATTCTTTGAAGGCCGCTATTATGCGTTCCTAGTTTCTGCTTTGTGAATCAGACCAAAAGGAATTCTAAATATTGTGAGCGTGGACAAGACTTGAAGAATTTTCTTCACAGTCAAAAAAATTATTTGGTCTTTTGCTTATAATGCTACGACCTTGCTCGCAATCCGTCTTGAAGGAATTTCCCTGATAAATACATATTTTACATATTTTGAGAGGAGCGGCGACTTTTTTTATTCCGTTTTGCATAACTGATTAAATGATTGTGCTTTACATTCATACGTTGTTTTGTAGTCAATTCAATCGTTGAAGACACTTCAATATGATTCAGAATACCATCATTTTGATAAATCTAAGAGTACGCAATTATTCTACATAATTTTTGAGGAACACTTCCCACGCAACAATTTTGCTTCTCCTTCCCTTCGTTGATGAACCGAGTGCGTTTGAGTACCATCTCTTGTTTCTATGTTTTTTATAGTCAAACAGTTTACTCGACCATTAAAGACGCTTCAGTTCAATTCGTTGTGCCAATAATTTGCTAAACTAAAACCTCACGATCGTTTCTGAAAGAATATTTCCAGATAAACACATATTGCACATATTTTGAGATGAACACGTTTCTTTGAATAATAGTTTTACTTCTACTTTGTTTCATTGATGAAGCTAATGTATTTCAGATCCCTATTTCTAATTTCCATAAGTACCAAGCGAAGTCAACTTCTTCTTTATAGTAAAATGGATTATTTAATTATTGAAAATACTTAAGTTCAATTAGTAGTGCCACCATCTTGGTGAAATTAAAAGCCATAATCGCTTCTGAAGATTTTTTTTTCCGGATAGACTCATATTTTGAGGAGCACTGACATTGCAGTGATGTTTTTGTTTTTTCTTTGCTTCATTGACGAAACAAATGAATTTCAGATCCATACCGCTATGGAAGTAAATTGCGTTTTTGCAGTTAAACAGATTATTTAAACATTGAAGGCACTTTAAGTTCGATCCGTATTGCCATTATGTTGCTGAAACTAAACGCTTCTAAAGATTTCTAAAAATTTTTTCCCGATAAACGCATATTCCAATTTTTACTTTTGCTTCATTGGTGAAACAAATGCGTTTCAGTACTATATCTCTAGTTTCTAAGTTCCACTCTTTACAAACAGATTATGCGATCGTTTAGGAACTTTAGTTCCATTCGGAGTGCGGCCATCTTGTGCAATTTAAAGCTCGCAATCACGTCTAAAGAATTTTCTCCCGACAAGTGTATTTTCCTCGCAGTGTTTTTTTTTGCTTCTACTTAACTTCACTTGCGGAACATGTGTTTCATACGTTTCAATGAATGTTACGCAAATATTTTATGCCGAACTTAGATAATTCCAGTTTTGAAAAACTTGTCTTATCACTTCCACATTACCAGTAGCCGTCTCTGATGTTGGAAGTTGCAGGCCTTTTGATTTTCAGTCTTTTAAAATTTTTTCGTCAGAATTTACTAATTGAACTGAACTATACTTATTTATGGTTATTGTACCATTTGATCTAAAAAGGTTATCGCCTTTTTAAATTTGTTGTGCATATCCAATCTTGAGACATGTCCCATGTTTTGCCATTGCTGTTCTTTTCCCAAATATTAAATCAGTTATTGATGCTTATTCCAGCACTTAACAAGTCAGTGTGTCCAACATCGGGGGAAAATTCAAATAGAACACTTGGGATAATTTATCGTCGCGTTGCCATTTTATCGCCAGTTATTTTATTATCAAATATATTAAATATTTCAGAAAGATTTACAGCATTGATGATTTCTAGCTTTAGTATCTAAGATTAAGGTAATATTAAATGATGATAGAGCGATAATGGTCACGGCGAAATGACGACGCCGAAGTAGCGATGACGAAATGTCATTTCGTGTCAGGAAATCTTCTTCCACTGGTCTCTAAAACTTGTTAGAAAACTTAAACGAAATATGGTTCTAGTCTAAATTTCCCAGAGGTGATGTTATTGTACAGAATCTGTGAAATGATGTGGAAATAAAGAAAAATGCAAGATAAAAGTGAATAAAAATTATGCACTCTGTAAAAGAGTTTTGCGGTGAAACAATTTAGGGAGGGTCTTAAACTAATTAGTCATGCAATAAGGGCTATATAACAAGTACCTACCTTTTTGTTTAGGAAAGAGAATGTGGAAACAATTTAATTACTTTAATATCTACTTAAAACTGGAATAAATTTCCAAACTTATCTGCAAAAAAAGAATGTTTGATAATGAAGTGTCGTTTTTTAAATATCATTATCCAAATTAATTTTTAGGTTTCTCATAGTTTTATTCATGAAAATATTTCTTCATAAAGTTGTTATAACTGTAATTTTCTACATGCCAGTTTATTGTTGTACTTTTACTATGTTTGGTGTCTCCTAATAATAGAACTGGAAAAATAAAAGGTTATCCTGCTTTTTCATAATTTTTTAGCGCTGTAATTGCGTGTATCTAATAACGTAGCGTACGAAACTATTTCGAAAAAGAAGCAAATTGCTGTTTTAAAAACATTTCATTAAAACAAAGGAGATTAAGTTTCGTTTTTAATATATGACAGTACGAAAATGAATTACTTAATCTTGCATGGGAACAAGTTACCCGTCCGCTATTGTATACAAATGCGCTGTCTTCAGTACGGGCATAATTTCATTTGCCATTGTAAACTATTTAGGTCAAAAGTGTCATTTTTAAGCGAGAAATTGGAATTTGGTCTCTGTTAAATTCGTCTTTTATATACTTAGATACGTTGCAATTACTTGTATAAGGAACTAATTATTAGTTGCGGTTTGAGCAACAATAGATGAAAAGAAACTCTCGACATGGGCTTTTTTGTGTTTTACAACAAAATTGAAAATATCCGCATGACGACTTTCGCCTAAATTAAATAAAAAATAGATGGCATGCATAATTTCAAGTAATAGGCAGAAACATGTATCTGATGTCAACACGGACGTACATAATTATATAGAAAGTGTAACAACACGGACGATTTGCTTGACAACTTGGATCTTCTTGCTTACACAAAAGTGAAATTAAATAGAACGAGACTAAAATTCTTTAAAAAGAAAATATTAACAACTGGTAAGTCCAGGAAAAGTTTTACATAAAGAAATGTCGACATACCGTTCTTAGTTTCGTGCGTAAAATTTTACTTCTGTTCTACCCTAAAAAAATCTAGATAAGAGCATACGGCTCCAAACTGACGATCAAGTTGGCAGTTGCACTTAATTACCTTTCTATCACAAGTTAGCATCATCATTACGCTTCTTCGTTAATGATCAATATTCTCCTAATTAATTCTTATAATTGGCGACACTAAGTGGGTGGTAAAACTATATTAAGATAAGTTAACTCTAATAAATCATTAAAACGCGCTTTCTCCTAGGTTGTTACAGATTTATCTACAAAGAAGCAAAACAATTTTTTTAATATTTAGATCATTCAAAGTTTCAATCAA
>JAHWXV010899894.1:0-12870 GCA_024586415.1 Phrixothrix hirtus
TACATATATATATATATATATATATATATATATATATATATATATATATATATATCTAACATCCAACAACCAAAATCGAAGTACCTTGGTTTGGATTCACTACAATAATCTTTTCTATCTGGCCCCAAAAGGCCCATGACTATAAGACAAACTAATGTGCCTGGGATTACTAAATTTGAAATATCCACACCCGTAGAGTCTCATGAAGTATGTGGTAGTCCTGCTTCTATATTAAAAGGAAGTAGAGTTACAAATATAAGCAGAAAATTGCAATAATTGTTTTTATCAATAGTCGTTAAAATGATCTTTTACAATTATGAGCAGAATTTCAAAGCAAACTGTAGAAGAAGCCTTCAATAAACCAGTACTTTGAAAAGTAGTTTTTGGACGTGTGACACGTGAAACTTTTGTATCGATGGGAATATAACTCGTTAAATAAATATTGCAACATTTGGAAATTTTTAAAAATGCGCTTATTATGTGATTGCTACACAAAAATACATTTAGCAACCAGTGAAATATTACGTTCAAATTTTTTGGCATAGGCCCGATTGCGATTACTTGCCGCCGCCAATAACGAGCAAAATATTAATATTACAGGACGTAAACACAAAAAATCAATTTAAGCGATGATTTGAACTTGTTTAAAGCAACAAGGACATTTATTGTTGGGGCAAACATGTAGAGCAAAACAATAATAAAATCCTCAAAGAATGCCTTCTAAAGGGTTAAAATAACTCTCAAAGTTATATTTTTTAACCTTTGAAAATCAGAGTAGATATGTAACGTACGTCCGTAGGTTGGCCTCATTTGGCGTATATACTTTCAAACTTTTGGCGGGATTTAGTTTAGCATTGGAGGAGGACGTTAACAGTCACTTGTTAAGACATAGAGTTCGCTACAGTCGGAGTATTTATCACAAGTTCGTTTATTTTGCTTTTACTCTGTATCTTACTTGATAAGTTTTGTTAATAAAATATTAAACCAAAAGAATAATTCATTTATTTAGTTCTACTATATACAATTATTATATAAGATAATGTTGAGTGGCTACCTACACACCTTTAACTAATTCTAATCTAAGTGAATTTCTATAATATTAATCCTGCATACACGTATTCTATGATTTCTTAAACGATTTAATTATTTTCATTTGTTGTTAATCTTGTTATTCATCAGATGTAATTTATTAGTAAGTATACTGATAGTGCGTTATGATATTTTAATGCTACCTTTAGGGTAAGCGTATTCATTTCGGTACATCGAATTTAATAGTATTTTGGGTTTTATTGAATCCTATACTCAAATTTGGGAAGGTTTTATCAATCTGTGACAATTAATAACAGTAATTGTAATTAAAATTGCTTTACTCAAATTCTGGTAATTTTTAAATTTAAGTTTGTATTAAACTCGATTATTACTCGAGAAATTCTTAATTCATTTCATAACTGCTTTAAATAACAAATAATGTAGGATTAACTGAGGGCTTTACGTAGTTTATGTACTGTATTGACTGTAATAACTTCAAACAATTGTCATCGCTAACTCAATACGAGGTACATTCTAAAATTATCGTATGCATCTTTAATGTAGGTAATCGAAATAAGTTCTTGAAAATTTTTAAACGCAACAAGGGATGCAAATGTGCAATCCGTAAAATATTTTAAACAAAGTGCAACAGTTCAAAATAAATAAAGATGACTGGTTAAGCAAACCGGGAGAAGAAATTGTTATGCTAATCCAAGAATGCTATAAAAAATCAACTTCTCTAAATTTAACGTATTGTACTGAGTTCCCATTTTGAGGTGTACGAAATGTCTTCCGCGATGAGTTTCTTGGTTAAGCCAACAACGAACCAAGAAAACCGAGACGGACAAATCCTTTTGTACGTAAAAAAAGTTTACTTACAAGCGTAGTCATGCAGAGAAATACTTTTATATGGAACATGCTTCTATTACACAAACAACGTAGTAGACAGAAAGCAAATCTCAAATACGAATGCCTGATAACTGGGCAGTTATAAGACGAACATTTCTCATGTAAATGAAGTTTTAACTAGCTAATTGCCATAATAAGATAATTTCGGATAGTATCCTAAAATGTTATATATTTAACTTGAGAAAGCTAATTCATTTAATACAAGAGTGAATCAAATATAAACGGTAATTTTGCTGGTGACAGTAGCAAGCACACGTGGGCCGGGTGTAACTGTGAGCTATTATTGTTTGGTTTATTAGTTGTGGGGGAATAGCTTAGTTAGCAGCAGCGCTCTGTTCTGTCGTCAGTACAGATATGATCGAGCAAGAGGTACATCCGTCTGTTGCGCAACGCATCGTTATATAATTTTTAACCAACGAAGGCGTTAAATTTTCTGAAATCTTTACTCGTATGCAAGCACAATTGGGGGCCCTACACTGTCTCAGAATCGAGTGTATACGTGGGCCAGAGAATTTAGGGGTGGGCGAGAACCTGTTGAAAACAAAATTCACCGTCAACACCCACGGTCAAGTCTTACAGATAGCAATATCAGTGTCGTTCGAGAACTTATTGAAGGTAATCGTCGGTTAACTGTTCAAGAAATCTCGTCAGAAATTGGTATCAGTTATGGGAGTGTTCAATTCGCAATCACAGACCAACTTGGCTTTAGAAAAGTGAGTGCTCGATAAGTTCCAAGGTTGTTGACCGGAGATCAAAAGCAAGTCAGGTCGGAGATAACTAGGAGACTTCTGAATAGATTTCAACAAGAAGGTGTGGAATTTTTGAGGCTCATCGTCACATATGATGAGACGTGGGTCCATTATTACATTCCCAAATCGAAAATGGCGAGTAAGGAGTGGCGAAGGAAGGATGAAGGCTGTCCAGTGAAAGCCAAAACTCGTCTCTTAGCCGGAAAAGTTCTCGCAACCATTTTTTTTGACTCACGTGAAGTTTTACTCATTAATTTTCTTCACGATCAATGAACAGTGAATGCGGCTTACTATTGCCAGTTGCTACAGTAGGAAAAAACCGCCTACCTAAACAAAAGACGAGATACGCCCATTAAAGATGTCATCCTTCTCCATGACAACGCTAGACCTCACACCGCGTTGTTGACAAGAGATAAATTGGAAGAAGTAGGCTGGGAATCTCTCGAACACCCTCCTTATAGTCCAGACTTGTTCCCTTATGACTACCTTTTGTTCGCGCCCCTGAAAGAATCACTTGAAGGACAGCGTTTTGAAAGCAATGAAGAAGTCGAGGAGCACGTGCGCAATTGGTTGACAACACACCCTCGATCTTTTTATGAACAGGGAATATTCAAGCTTCCAAATCGGTGGCAGAAATGTGTAGATAACGTAGGAGACTACATTGAGAAGTGTTGATGGTATAGTTTGTGTATAATATTATTCAATAAATATATATTTAAAAATTACCGTTTATATTTGATTCATCCTCGTAATTGTTTAAAATGTATCGGGTTTTTACGTTGAAATAAAATAAAAACACGATTTGAAGTCCTTAATTTATTAACTGTAACAGCAAGAGTAGAAATTAATTTTGTTTACTGGTTCCTTTTTAAATATTTTTATTGTATTTGAATAAATTGTTTATCATTTGTATAGTTTAATTTGATTTCTGGTTTGAGCCACAATATAATAAAAAAAGCTTAACATGTTCAAACGATACCGTTATAGCTACCACAAAGTCTTGGGGTCATTGTAACTTTCATTGAAGAGCAGGTAACTTTCTATCCGTTAACCCGTAAATAACAATAAACATTTGTTGTTTTGGTAACTTGTAGTTATGCGCGTACCTCAACTAAAACATTAATTATTTAAATAAGTCTATCGAGAGTAATAAATAGGGTACCAAATGCTCATGAACCGCAGAAATTTTGTAATGGTATTTGATATAAAATGGAGCCAATTCCATGGATATCTGCAGGTGTTAAAAAGGGTACTTGCCCCCTCCAGGCTCAAGTAGAAGTAATTGAGGCATATAAATTATATTTTGCTAATCATTGACTTTCCATTGCCAATTGTTCTGCGAATTCCCATTCTGTTTGTTTATAAAAAGGATTTTATACACGATTTATACTGCTTGTAGTATGAACTTCAAAAATAATTTGACACTTTTACGTGTTCCCTACATATACCTTATTTATATATAGGGTTATTCAAAAGTAAATTACACGCAGAAGCCGCCATAACTTTTTTAAAAATTCAATGGACAAGCTAATGTAAAATACGTTTGTATTCATAAAGTAATTGGCTTTGTTAGTCCACCATTGCTTTTATTTTCAGTTGTCACGGTAATAGGTTTATTGATAACCTCACAAAACTCGACTAACATGATTTTGACATTGCAAGTTAAAATTTGTCTTATCCAGCGTTATTGTGAACGTGGAAAAGGTCTAAATAATCGTTTGCGAAGATTCAGAACTATTAATAACTTAGGAGTTGGCTCGTGTAGTTTACAAGCATACAAAAAGTTAATCACCAAATTTGAAAAAAAGTCTGCAAAACTTCAAGTTTCTAATGGAATTAACGTTGCTGAAGTTTACGCCAGAGTGAATAAATTTCCGAAAATAATACCTACCGAATTTGTAGTGCTAATTAAGTCGCAAAACGTCTACAGATTCGTTACTCAACTGTTTGGCTAATTCTCAGAATAATCCTAAAACGCTACCCATATACGATCCAAGTTTTATTTGAACTTAATGAACTGACAAATCAGTTAGGAATGATTTCGCTCTTATAGTTTTAGCACAAATTCAAATGAATATGCAACGGCTGAAAAACATCTTATGGGCTAACGAGGCACATTTCCAATTAAACGGCGACGTTAACACTCATAATTGTAGAATTTGGTCAGAAAATCATCCCCATACAGTTTATTACAGTTATTGACTAAGGACTACATGATTAGAAGGTTACCATGTGGTGTGGATTCAGTTCCCGAATTATTACAGGACCGTATTATTTTGAACAGGATGAAAGAACAGTTCCAGTTACTGGACAACAATTTTGCAATACCACGTCTGGGGAATTGCGATATTGAAAACATAGCCTTTATACAGGATTGTGCACTACATCACCAATTCAGTGAAGCAGCTATTCGCTGATACACAAGGAATGAGTTTATTAAATAACCCTACCACTCTGGAAGAACTGAAAAATTCAATTTCACAACAGATTGAAGGTAATCAAACTGATTTACTGGAAAATGCGGTTCACAGTGTTTTTATTACTTTCTCTTACCTATATGAAATATAGTATAGAGAAGGTCATGTTTCTAGTCAAAAGTTTCGATGTCCAGATTTTAGCGATAATACATGTTTTCAGGTCCCCTGAGTCCGATAAAAAATGTTTTTACAAATTGGTCTGAGTGCGTGCGTGCGTGCGTACGTGAGTGCGTACGTCAGTGCTTGCGTGCGTGCGTCCGTGCGTGCGTCCGTGCTTGCGTGAGTGCGTGCGTGCGTGCGTGCGTCCGTGCGTGCGTGCGTGCGTGCGTGCGTACGTGCGTCCGTGCGTCCGTGCGTGCGTGCGTGCGTACGTGCGTGCGTGATCGGGTGCGTGTGTACGAGCGTGCGTGTGTGTGGAAACGTATGTGGTCAATATATCTTGAAAACCAAACGTCGTAGGGAAGTTAAATTTTATATATAAGTTTATTAACGCCTTAGTAGAAAGTGCCGCTATATTCATGTGATTTTTAGATTTTTTGAAATTTTCTGGAAAACAACTATAACGATTTTTTTTAAACTCGCCACCTTTCTTGCGCCTATAATGTTATATTACATGAACTAATTGGTTTCTCTGAGAAAATTCGTTGAAGTGAGTTAATGAGAAAAATCTTTAGAGTAAAGCAAGGTTTTGTCTGACCAGTAACTTGGATGGGTGACTGTTCCAATTATCGTCCCCAAAATAAAAATAAATTAATATTTTAATGATATGTGTGCATTATTTACATACTTAATTATTATTTAAATCTATAAATTATTTTTACGTTAAATGAGCTTAAAATTTAATTATAAAGGTCTTGGTATAGGTATATAGGAAATTATAAATGGATAAATTATTTATGCTTTTAAATTAATTTTAGGGTTTACAATTTAAAACGGATAAGAGAAAGTCGTGTGTTATTCCACATCAGATTTTATTTGTATACGTTAAATTTGAGATACGTTGTGGCAACTCGAAAAGTTAACTTACTTTTGAATAACCCTATATTATCGATGAAAGTTTCAGTTTATATGTATTTTATATTTTACAGCAGTTTACAGACAATAATTTAAAATTATATCGGTTTCTACCGTTTCTGAAGCTACAGAAATAAAAATGTATAATTGGTAAAACACCACAAGTACATTTACAGGGCCGCGGAAGTGACTAATATTTTAAAAGCTATGTATTGCAGCTTTTGAAGCAGCACATGTTTTAGGATATCTATGTATAATCTATAACGTGTCATTTTTCAATATTTTGTCTTGGCAAATTTTTGGAATGCAAGCTTAACTCACATACATTTTTCGTTATTTTTTCCTATAAGTGTCATTTCTCTCTAATTCGATTGTGATTGTAATAAGGGATGAGGATTGTTATTGATGCCAACTGTTTATGTTATTGTAATTTGATCGCTTAGTTTGGCAAAGTTAAGTATGTATATCTATTTTGAATACACAGAGTTACGTTTGTTATAAAAGCGGAATTATAGTCAATGTAAACTGAACGAATGTCAGTCATTCTGCGAAATAACCCATAATAGCTCCACTCAATTCATAAATCACTCAGTACATATTGATTTTTATTTATAACTTGTCATAAACACTAGAAATTTTAAATCAGCAAACCTCCCTTTAGAAATTCAACATTGTTTTGAGCGGTGGAACAGCCTTAACATGCTTTTGTCATCTACGTTTATCAAAAAATGTTCTTAGATTGTATAAAAATGGTGCTTTTGAGACAAAAATATGTTAACAATTGTAACAAATACCATTGGGATTATTATTATTAATATTAATATGGAAGCAGTCCTAATTTTGTCAAAAAGAATTTATTGAATTAATTTTCACATCTTTAATAAGATAAGATTTGGAATCACCTTATTTAATGTGTTTATTCATTATGACTTTGGTAACTACTTAGATAAATAAAATGAAATTCTCTTTTTATATTAGGGATGCGAGTCAGAAATTTTTAGGCGGAAAAGAATTTTAAAAACAGAAATCGTTTTCGATAGGAATTTTGGAAGGGGATAGTCCTGGTCGATATGCGTTAATGCAATATCAACGGAGAAACAAGTATTCGGAGGTAATTTTAATTGTAAATAATTGTTTTATAAACTACTTAAAACGTTTAAGAAATCTTAAAAAGTAAACTGATCGCTCCTTTCAATATTAAATTTATAAATGCCAAAACGACGTCAGATTTTTTATTAAAACATTGTAAAATAGGGGAATGTACAAAATAAATATTAGAAAAGTCTCGAGTTCCTTTAGTGCTATTTTAGTGCGCTTTGTACAGTTAAGAAAATGTTAATCGTCATTGTTTAAATTTTAAATGGCGTTTTCAGTAGTAAGTCTATTTATATAATGGAGGAAGAGCTCTTGGCAAAGTTAGTAGAAGCTGTACACGACGGCGACCAGAGTCCCGGACGTCACATTAAGTGGCCGGCTATTAGTTTGACCGTGAGCTATTCTAGCTATTCGGTTCCCAGTTGGGCCGCCTCTCGAACCTGGATCTCTCGAGGCCTTCTTAGCCACTTCCCTTTGTCCGCTGTTCTTACGGGAAACGATTAATTATTGCCCGTTGATCCTTGTTTCCATCGCAATGCCAGACACAACATTCAGTTTCAGTAGGAATATCTAAACGTTTAAAGGGTTGATGTATATAACTGGTTTGAAAATTATTTGAAATTATTCTTAGATTTAAAGAATAATGCTAAGAATTTTTTTAATTTTAGAGGTTGCAATGTAAATTATTTTTTCCCGAGTGTTTAATTTGCTTACAATATTTTCAAGTTAAAACTGTATTGCTTTATACAGATTAAGTTTCCTGTGTAAACATAGGGAGCGAAGACTTAGAAGCCTGTCTTTCGCCTTTACGGCTTTTTTCCAGGCATAAAACGCTAATTTAATCTTGCCCTCCCGTTTATAATGCGCGGCGGATGTCAAAGCGATCCCGGACTTGTTGCCCGCGATCTCTGTCGTTCCCAACCCTCTGACAAATCCCCGGAGTTGCACCGGAAGCTTTAAAATCCATTCACGGAATCTTCTTTTATTGTTACATACCTTAAATTTCCTTGTAAAACATTTATCTTAATATGCATCTCAAATATTTATTGATGTGCGATCAAAATTGTTATTCATTATTTTACAGTTTTAATAAAAACTAGAGTACAAAATTAATGATGTAATTTCGGGGATTTGACGTTGAAAATTCGTTAATAAATATTTAATAATTTTAACAATTATGATTAAAACAAATTTTAGAATAGTTTTATTTTCGGACAAAAATCAATGTTATTATAGATCACAGTTGTCACAGACCGTTAGAACGTGCAAGGCATATACAGAGAGGGTGCTGTGGGTGGATTTCCCGCGACAGTCATCCATCTTCAGGGACACACCCGACCGCTTAGTTCGGCTCTTTATCACGTTTCTTACATGCTTATCACGACGCGCCACCCAGCTCTTATCACGACCTGTGTCCCACCACTATTTCAGCGACCCCACATTCAGACTGCTGTTAAAGAGAAGGCATCCCCTGAAAGACTATTTGAAAAGTACTTGTAAGATGTGACCTAAATATTTATGTGTATATATTTATTGTTTCTAGATAAACATTTGTTATAAATTTAATGTTAAACATCTATGATTATTTATTCATATTCCTTGTAGCACCGAGGCATTATACATAATGTACTTATGTAAACCAATTTTAATATAGTTGTATAAAATATAGCCATAGCGAAAGTATGCCAATAATATATTTATTTATACTAATAAGTAGGGGAATAGCTGCAAATATGATATAACACTGGTAATATAATATGCCATTAAATAATAACTTAGGGTCACGGATATAATTTCAGAATTTGCCTAAAGACCACAAACCGCCCGTTTACCCTAAACCTCAAGCTAAATCCTAAATCCGATTCATAAAGCAGATATCTCTGTACTTCGCATTCTGTAACAGTGATTAAGACTAGTCCGAATTATTTTGTTTTATAATTATCTTCACGGACCGTTTTTGGTGTTTGAATAATTTATTCCGTCCTTATATTTGTATAATAAAACTGTGAAAATCGATTTGAAAATTCGTTGGAGTATATTTTAATCTGACCCCTCATATCAGTAGCGGAATTTGATTTTGTGGCCGTATAAATATACTTTAGACAGAGTTCCGGTGTCCTGACCGACGCACGTGCGCACCATGTAGAAAGCCGTCATTTCCGGTGACCGGATTCTCAACGGAGGGCAACCAAGCTGCCAAATTCTTTAAGAATGCACGATGTTGTTCTTAGCCGATTGTACTGAACTGTAATACAGAGCACACGAGGGGAAGGTAGGCAATTGCAAAGTGACAGTCCCAAAGGTCTCTGCCCTTCGAGTGGTGAATCATCGGGTGATATCCCCCGGTATTTGTCACCGAAAATGCACATAGATTTCAGATGAAATTGATTATGATCCTTCGGCTGTGGAAACCATAACCATAAATATTTTAGATTGAAAAATCAATAGTTTTATATAAAGAAATTGAAATGTTTCACCTGCAGAAATTATTATACTAACATTAATTTTGACTTCTGTACACACACCAATATTAAATAACTATTAGAAACGCAAATTAAAATTGTTTATATAAAAACATACACAGAAAGTCACGAAGTTAAATTTATTTTGTTCGTGATTTAGTTTTATAATTAAAAACCGCGACCGTTAAGCATCGTAATATTTAATTTTAAAAACGTTATGCTTAGAATTAGAAAATTAGCATTAGTCGTTGACAGCTTTCATAAAATCTAATTCTCAAAAGTAGTAATAAATGTAAATATAATATTTAAGTTTAATGATAAATGCAGAAAAATGCTTAATCTTAATTAACTTAAATCACCATCTTTTAACCTGATGTATAAAATTTATAACATTTATAAAATATTTTAATTAATTTTTGAAAATAAAGCATTTCAAACACGAATGAAAAGAAATAGGAAAATTCGGGTCAAAACCTTTCAGATGAAAAAGCGACGAGTCGCAGATGGTAGCAAGGGTCAAGGGGTTGGAGGCGCTTGTATCAGTACAAACGTGCTGTGTAGGATTGGGGAGCCTGTCTACGTGATGGACATACGGACACACGACAGTGGAAAGCAGTTCCGAGTCCAAAGAAGGCTTTATCACCTATTCATAAATATTTCCCCTTTATATAACTCACTTCCTAAAATGTTTCCGGATAATATTTATCTAAAACGTATCGCATTCTAGAATTAGTAATGAGCTTTTGTATATATTTCACTTGATTTTTTCAAGTTTCTTATGAATATTGTGCATCAAAAATTAAATTTAACTTTTCTTAGTTGTAATAAATGTAAAATCAAAATTCTAATTTTCTTTAAAGTTTTCCTGCAAAACTGAATTCTTATGCTCCGAATTCAATGAGCCCTTCATTCAAAATTGAATGCATACCCGTTATCCATGCTATATACTTTTAGCATGAGGTCTATGAAAGACATCAACAACCATTTATTTTTAAAATAGTTAAAAAGTGGTAATATATTTTATAGCGTCTGACATCGAAAGTATAATTAATAGCCCATTAGCATCATATCACAAATGTATTTTAATATTTTCTTACAAATATCGCAGTTTACCCTAATTTGTGCCTAATTAAATTAATTATGTTTAAGAAAATGTTTAATTAGTTATTACCAAGACAATTTTTATAATTTAAAGAGCATGCAAATAAAGGCGCTATGCGTTTTATGGCCTATTGCATTTAGTAAAATGACCTATAAATACTTTGGAGAACTTTTCAAATACAGTAGAACCTCAATTACTCGTCCACCCTGGGACCATGCTAACGCAGATAATTAGAAACCCTGATTTAAAAATTTCGTTTTAATAGAAAAAGTGCGTTTTATTCTTTTTACTGCATAAGACCCGATTATTTCAATCATTGCTGATAACGCCTGACTTTATAGTTTTGCGAAATTATTGTCTAAATTAACGGTTTTTCGATGGCATTATCACAGATTACTATCCACCAGCGTATTTAACCATCACATAGTCTAAAAACTTTAGGAACATTTATTTATCAGATTATGTAAAAATTTTCGAAAATTTTAACTAATTCTTGTAAAAAAGGTGTTTAAGGCTATTTACAGCTGAATGTTTGTATGTAGTTGGGAAAACACCGCGAGGAAAAAATGACGTCCGTCGATTCCGCTGACTACGTTTGAATACAGCTTTCCATGTGTTTAGTTTAAAAAATGACTTTTTGTTATTAGAATAAGATCGAAAACTGTATCAAAACTGGCGTTTTAAATATTACCAGCTTACTGCGCCAATTTTTAGATTATTTAGTTTAAAATTTGCCAATATTTATGTAGATATGTAGCCCGAAATAATTTTTTACAGGCATAATCGATGCGTGGATAGTTGAGGTTAATCCGCCTCAAGGGAAATGCATATTGCATATTTGATATATCTTGAACATTTTTCAAATTTTCCTAGCTTAAAATATAAAGTGTGGAAAAAAGTCTGAAAACGTAGGAATATAACCGAAACTATTGGGCTTATTAGGCAGCTGCGTTTTAGCGATATTCATTTGTTTTAAAGCAATATAAATCGCGTGGCACTATATTAGCACAGTATTTGTATTCAGAGCATAATCTGCAGATTTGGCGAAGTTTGGCTGATTTCTTTAACATGGCATCCAAACCTATGAATCTTCAAAAATGTTATTTATAATTTTTAAATATGAATTGAAATTGTGATTGTGTCTATAGTGAACCTAATTACTTCGTTTAAATATCGTTCAGTCGATGCTATTAAACAATAATTAATATAACGAGAAATATACGACGGATTTGTGCAAAAACATTATTTTACTAAGTACATTAAACGATACAACAAAATAAAAATATCGAAATAAATGGTCGAAATAAAAATCTGTTTACGAATTCTGGTTGAACATTTCTGATTAATACTACAAAAATTTGGCACATTTCTTCTCTTATTTTAAAAGATGTAGTAGTAGTAGTTTGGTGGAAATTACGATCAAAATATAAAACAAACCAAATTTTATGCATATGTCTGTTTTAAGCCACCCTGTATATCTTGAATACTTTTACATAGAGAAAAATAAATAAATACACTGTTTTGAACGAAAACAAATTTCATGGCACCAGAAAATAGTTTTCAAATAAAGAATTATGCATAATCCAGTTTAAAGCGCCCTGTATATTTTTTGTGCCGATGCGACGTGAATATAATACTTAAAAGCCTTTTAAAGTATTTAGTGTTCATTAAAAATATTATCATCTGTTACCGTAGTAACCAGTAGCTGCTATGCTGTAATGCGTTTGGTTGTGATTGCTATGTAACAATAAATCTAGTAGTCTATAGAATATCGCATCCACAGTTTCTAATCTACTAACTCAACCAGAAAATTAATACATCGGACAGAAGCGATATATATATAAGTATACCGTGTGTCCCAGATTGAGTGGGATTACGTGGGTAACTTTCTTATTATTGAAGATAGAGATTTGGTTAAATGGGCAATGATTTTCAGTTTTATATGGCGATTTAAGATCCGTTTGAAAAATTTGAAAATTTTAAACCCGTCAGAAGTTTTTTAAGAAAAACTAAAAACCGTCATTTTCTTGTAT
>JAHWXV010899902.1:0-11217 GCA_024586415.1 Phrixothrix hirtus
ATACTGTTAGGTAATTTCTACTTAAAGTAACGTTTTAGAAATTTGAAATAGGTGATAGCTTATTTCAATTTTCTAATGTGAGAACTGAGTAA
This sequence comes from Phrixothrix hirtus, assembly GCA_024586415.1. NCBI lineage: Eukaryota > Metazoa > Arthropoda > Insecta > Coleoptera > Phengodidae > Phrixothrix > Phrixothrix hirtus. Next base: position 93 of record JAHWXV010899902.1, read on the forward strand.
TTTTTATAAATGTTAATTACAAGGGTCAAACAGTATAATGAAGGCTAATATCAATCGACGCGCAATATTTTTTTGTGTTTGAAGCTGAACACAGATATATGGTACCCTATTTGAAAAAGTTTTTAAAGTTCGAAGTGCCTATGAATGGCCGTTAATTATTGAATACCTCGTACATTAATTAGAGGAACTAAAGATATTGCAATACAGCTAAGCATATATGTAATATGTTCTTTTGGGCTTTTGGTAACTTGTGACAACACAAAAATACACAATCTCAAAGTAGCGAATGAAATTGTTTGAATCTTACAAAAATTATAATTAACCCCAAAACAGCTAAAAATAGGTATATGAATGTTATACCAGATAAGCAGAATTTTATGTAGATTCAAAAAATGTAACAAAAATGTATATATTTAATTTAAAATAAGAACCAGAAGTGGTATCTATAGAAATATTTTTTATATACATTTCTCAATTTGAAATCCAAATTCCTGATAGAAGCTGCAAAACGTCTAACTAATGGTTTGCCTGAATCGCCCTGTATATACACTAACTTATCTTTAAGATGGCGAGATCGTGACGTAATGTACATAGTCTCTATATTTGGTATGTTTTCTAGCCTCGCTTTAGCGGAAAGCTATTTATTCCTTTAAACACGTTAATTGAATTTTTAAAAATTTTTTTAATCATCTCAATGCATTTTATATGTATAATTACTCTAATTTTGATTAAAATTAAAAATTGTTTAACCTGCCTATTCACATACATACTTGATATTTCAAGTTTTCAAACAAAGAAATACCAAATTAAATGCCATAATACGGTCTTAAATTTAGAAAATTAGTATTCGTGAATCAGCACATGGTCCAATTGATCCGAACGAAGTTGGAATTAATTAAGTACTTGTTTAAACGAAAGTAATATAAAATTATGTTATCTTTAATCACCAGTCGTAAAAGAACGAAGCCGCTTTAGTATCCAGGTCGATAAGCTAAATCGATAGAAATTGACCTCCGAGCGCCATCTCTATCCAGTAAATTAGAATTAAGAAAAATTTACCACAGATTAGTTAGTAAAGAAATCTATAACGGGAATTCATTAAAGGTTAAGACAAAAATTTATTCCTGAATAATTCCAGATGATGACAAAATATAAATTGTAAATTCGTTACATTGCGATTAAACATAAGTACAACGCGGCTCTAAAAATAAAAGCGAATTATAGATTGAAGTGCCCAATTTAAACGATATGTGTTATTTTGCTAATCGTTGAAGTTGACAATCATTTTTACTTTTTCTTACGTATATGAAATATAGTATAGAGAATGTCATGTTTTCGGTCAAAATTTTCAATGTCCAGTTTTTTGCAGAAATACACGTTTTCAGATACACTGAATCCGAAAAACATGTTTTTGGAAATTGGTCTGTTTGTGTACGCATGCGCGCATGTGTATGTGTGTGTATGTGTACGTGGGTGCGTGCGTGCGTGCGCGCGCGCGCGTGTGTGTGTGTGTGTGTACGTATGTGGTCAAGATATCTCGAAAACTAAATGTCGTAGAAAAGTGAAATTTTATATACCAGTTTACTACTGCCACTTCTGTGTGAGAATTTCGTTGAAATTGAATGACCGGAAGTGCCACTTTATTCTTGTGATTTTTAGGTTTTTTACAATTTTTTCGAAAACGGCTATAACGATTTTATTTAAACTCGCCACCTTTGTTGCGCCTATAATTCTATATTATATGAACTAATTGGTTTCTCTGAGAAAATTCGTTGAAGTGAGTTATTGAGAAAAATCTCTAGCGTTAAGCAACGTTTTGTCTGGCGAGTAACTTGGATCGGTGACCGTTTCAATTATCGTCCTCAAAATATAAATAAATTAATATTTTAATTATTTGTGTGCATTATTTACATACTTAATTACTTTTTATTTATATCTATAAATTATTTTGCTTTAAATGAACTCAAAATTTAATTATAAAACTCTTAATACATGTATAAAGGAAATTTTAAATGGATGAATTATTTATGCTTTTAAATTAATTTTAGAGTTTACAATTTAAGTGTATAGGAGAGTCACTAACGTCAATAAATTCAAATTAAATTTAAAATGTGTAAGACAAAGTCGTGTGTTGTCTCACACCAGATTTTTATGAAAGATGTCCAAGTTAATGACCGCCAATTTTTAAACATAGTTGCTACCCCCGGCCATTACTATTTTTATAAGCAATAATCGAAACTAAAATGTCATCATTTGGATTTAATTTTAGAAAATAATCGAAGCAGTTTCATTCTTGATTGCAAACCCATTAATGGTTATAATTTAATTTGTTAAATCTATGTTTTCATATAAATGTCAAAATAAGTGAATGATTTTGCTGGTATTTATAAAAAAGGGCTATCCACTTTAAGAATAGATACAAAATAACAGTATATTCTTAAATATACACATTTCCAACGTTCATAAAATTCATTCTATGCTTATAAACATACAGGGTGTCCTCTATAACAAAAGAAACTGTTCCAAATTTTAAGACAATAGAATGGTTTTGAAAATATACTAAATAATATTTTTATTAATTAATTTTCATTGCCCTGTACCCCTGAAACCATTGAGTTTCGGATTCAGGTTGACATAGGGATTTCTGTTTATTTTTACGTCTTCTATCGGTTCCCGAAGTTTCCCTAAATAAATTCGGGAGACCCCTTATATGCAAATTTTACAATTAAAGACAAGTATCTAAAATAATTTTATCAGCATATTCTATAAAGTAAAATTTCTTTAAGATAATCTTCATGTGGATTAAGTCGAATAGAAAATGATTACAGCTAATTTATCTTGAGGTTTTCATAAAAGCCTCTAATACATTTTTGTTTCAGTGGAAAGTATGTCAGGCTAAAAAATAATATATTTTGTTATTATAGCATTACAGAACGACAGTTTTACAAATGCAGTTAGAGGAAAATACCTTAAAAGGCTCTTACTACTAATGTTCATTTCGTGTATGATGAATAAAGGAAAGATATGTTTTAAAAGGTATTTTCCAGATCCTTCCAATAATTTTATCAATTTTAGCTAAATATACATCCTTAATGCTAACTAAATTCTTAAAATGTCATAAATTAATAACCAAAGTAGCTGAAACTGTATTTCAAATTAACAGTAATATATATAACAGTAAAATCGATATTTTAGTTTTATACACTATAAAATTCCTCTCAAATTTTATTTAAAATTTTTAAATCTAATAGCACTTTGGTTTTTAGAGTAAATCCAGAATTTTTTATTACTGTCTACTAAATTTTTATGTATTAAGATTTTAATATTGCCACAGGTGCGTGAAGTTTACGACAAGGGATGTATGAACCTATAAATAGGGTTGCCAAAAATCAGGATTCCCCACACGATCAATAGTTGCGATACCAAATCTCAATGAGGATGCAATGTGATTAATTATGCAAAGCTTATAGCAACTCCAGAGTAAAGAAATTAGTTGGAGACATCAATTCGCTTTAAATCTACCCCATTGTCAAATTAGCGACAATTGAAAAGCGTCAAATTAGCGACAATTATCGGAGAAGCCGCTATTCAAAACCCAATACATTATTAGTAATTATTAATTTAGTTTCTACTAATATTATATAAACAGCAGAACCTGTTTAATGAACATACAGCCCGCGATAAATTAAAGAAGTTAGCTTAATTGTTCAGTATCATGCATCAAATCATCGATTTTATAATATAATCAATGATCAAATAAATAAAAACAAGTATGCACATATACATAAATAGTTGTCTCCAATAGTGAATAGGTGATTCATTGTTTATATTCGTTAATGTACGCATTCTAAGATATTGCGAAGGGTTCTTCAAAGATAAAAATTGTAAGCTAAATATTTTCTACAATTTATGTAAACTTAGATGTGAAGAAGTATGAGATATCATATTTGGAATAGTTACATTTTTAGAAAAATTCTTCCTCGGGCAGGAATCGAACCCGCGACTTCTGGACAGATCCCAGCTACTTTACATCTAAGCTACCGGGGGTTCGGTACACGCTTGAGCGGAAATCCTCTTCAAATGCAACGCTTTATGTATTAAATCATATTTAATTTATTAAGATGTAAGGGAGACTTTTAAATACTGTATAAATTAAATTATACGGCTAAACCTGCCTAATTGTTGACCGAAACTTAGTTAAATGTGAAGAAGTATGAGATAATCATATTTGGAATAGTTGCATTTAATACAAAAAGCGAATTCCGTAAAAAGATAAACTTGACTTTGAATCACAAGTGAGACGTCAACAAAGGCGAAACCAATAACTACAAGCTTCACATTTACTCTTTTGCTAAAGTAAAACTTAGGGATTTATGTAAATCACAATATCGTAATTTGCACGTACATATTCCTATTACGAATGACGCATAAAATATTTATTCACATTGAAGCATAACGCAATTCATTTTGACGCCTTTCAGCATAACCCATAATTTGTTTTTGTTTTTTTACGGAGGCAACATGATATGAGAATGACTCAGGGGAACAAAATTTCAATTCTACTGTTAGTGTGTTTGTTTTTGCCGTTGAGGCTTCTGGGTACAGAAACTTCCTTTACCCTCGTGGCTTTAACTAAGACGGTCAATGCACCACGCCTACTAGAATTTAAGTAGGGAAGTAGGGAATTTTAATAAGCCAACATCGTATTGGCACATAATCTACAATTTTACTTCGTAATCTAAAAATAATGCACGTTACTAAATTTTTCCGCATAAAAGTCACCGGCGTTGTCCAGGTTTGAACTTGCACGCTTACGGCGCACAATAATCGAAGCCGAATTCAATATTATTCAACATATTCACTTCGAAATTAGACATATTTAATACATCGTTTCTGAAGTTTTTTTTTTGCCCTTTAAAAGAGCGTCTAATCTTCATTCTATGTTAAACTGCTCTATGGCTGCACCGTTTTCTAAATTTTTTAAGTTTCACAAAAATGCGGAGTAAGCTGAATGGTTTATGCATTCAAATTTCCGCAATTCGATGTTTGAAAATTCTACATTCTTCTTTGCCATGGTTATTTTAATAATCTCAAGCATAACAATAAATTATTGAAATGAATGTGAAAATGTTCACTTTACACGATGACATATTAACCCTTAAAATAACTATAATAAAATTACAGCTATATTTTGGAAATAAATAGGATCGATAACTTTTTAGCTACTCCCGCTAAATCTCTAAAAAATCTACACAACATTCTAAATTAAACAAACGAAATCGAATGTACCAGTTGCATTCAAAATAATATACAATTCATAAATTAACTCTTAAATCCTTTTGAAAATTTCAGCGGTATAGTGGGCTTAATTATAAACATATTATGTACAACCTGCTAACAAAAACGACAACCTTACGTAGTGCTCTTATCGTAATAATGAATCTTACAACAAAATGAATATAATATACAAGGTTTTTTAATTCAGAGGAGTGTTTTAAATATTACGCTCTAGAATAACGAGTCATGATTGATTGTTTTTAGACCATTTTTACACTAAATAGTTTACAGGAAGTAATGGTCACCGAATTGTGCAGATGGTTTTATGCATTGTATTTGAGCATTCCTACAAGTAACAAAATTAATTGTTTTTTAAACTAATTACTTATATCTTTAGAGAACATTTTGGTACTATTTTCCAGTCATTTAGTTAACATTTTTAACAATTAAAAAAACTAATTTCCAATCAGCTCAGGCGCAAACCATTTTTCTTTTTAACCCTTAAAATATTCAGGGATAGTTTTCATATAGCTACATGATGGTATATGAAGCTTTATGATATCATTAAAACAGAAATTAAATCTAGATTTATTTAAATATCTCCAAAAGAAGTAATTTTCTTTGTTTAAAATTATGCAGACTTAGATTTCTTCATAAATTTAATTAAAAGCCTAGCTAAATTCAGTAGTTAAACAGCAGCCAAAGGGACATGTTTTATTCATCTTAATTAATTTAAGGCCTCTTTGATCAAGTGATTAAGGGTGACCAATTACTAAAATAAAACTAAAATAATTAATTATACAGAAATTACACGACAGAATAATAAAATTAAAATTAATTAGAAGGAAATAAAGTGTGCAAACAAAAGTTTAAATCATTTGAAACAAATATAAAGAGAAGATTGTGAATAAAAGTGAATAGAGTTAATTTAAAAATATTTACCTCAAGTAAGTTGTGAAATTAATTCAATTTCATGTCAATAATTTACATGCAATTGAATAAAATCCATGCCTGATAGAATTCATATGGAAAGTGATATGAATACTAAAAACGTAATAAATATAGGAAATTATTCTAATTAAAAATAAAGTATAACATTGAATACTTGCATTTAATAGTTGATATTCCGTTGAGAGATGAATGTTAAAAATTAAATTAAATAAATACAGAGACATTAATCCAATTTTATCGATCACGTTAATGATCGCTACGTTAATTAAAAATAATTTGTGCACAGTTCGTGTTAATAAAAATAAAGATAAACACAGTTTTACTAACATTTTCAATCACAAGTAAAGTGCGACGTTTCAACTAAAATTTTGAAACAGACGATTATTGAAAAGAGAAGGCGCAATTGATGAATTGCATCTGCCAATGAAACACAGAAGACAACAAGTATATGGACTTGTCGATATACAAGGTCGATAAAAAACTATTCTATTTTGTATATTTAAAATTTATATAAGGTTATTTAGTTTAAAATGGTTATATGTATAAAATTAGTTTATATGATTGCAAGTAAATTTAAATTTTGTTGGAAATCAAGATCTGAATTTAGCTTTTTGTTTTATTGGAAATATTAAAGGACTTATTTTTACTGAAGTATCCAAAATTCATAATTTTAGTTTTAATTTTTGTAAGTTTTAATTTCTTTTATTATAATTTTAAAAGTTGATTTTAATAAATTTTTTATCGTAACTATTTTTCAGTTTGAATAGTTAGCGTAATAATATCTTAAGAAATTATTTTATTTCAGAGATTTGCACATTTGGTGATTTTTTGGATTAGCAGTGATTCATGTGTAAATTTTATTTTAGCATTTTATAACGTGACTACTTGTACGCATGGTAAGGTGTATGGTGTGTTGCATGACTGTTTGATGTAAGGCTGATTGCATTTAAATAGTAACTTATTTCGATATATAAGACAAAGTTAGGTAACTCAGACAGCGTAAGTTTAAAAACAAGAATAATTAAATACAAAATTGCCACGAGTCCTATATCAATGATATTTAGGCAAATTAATATACATCTACAAATATTATTTAAGATATTGGATTTGAGAATTTAAACTCGATCTTCCACATATATTTGACACCCCAATGTGGATAGAAATACAAATTAATTTAAATTCAACTTTACTTTAATATATAGGAATCGATAATTCAAACTCGTTATTCCACACATATTGGTCACCTGAAAGTGGGGCAAATTCAGAAAGGCATTTTATTAATATTTAATATATTGGAATAGACTCAATAGAAAGTCGATTTTTGTCAGTGTCGCACCTGCTCATATTTACAAGAATATAACACCTTACTGGCTATTTGTTTCAGCCACTGATACAAACATATGTTTTAATACAAGTCGAAATTAATTTAAGTAGAATAAAGTTTAAATTTGAAAATGCGGTGGTTGCAAGTTGAAGTTACATATTTACCTATATTTTACAAAATTCCACTCACCGTTAGAGATGTTCAAACAGCATTAAAAATATTTCTATTTATTCACCATTGAAATGATCTAATTAGATTGGAATCATTCCATAATTTAAATGGGACGTTGAGAATACTGATTAGTTGTTATGTATTTTACATACACAAAGCGATAAACTCTAAGCTATTTAAATCAATAGAAACGAAACATATTGCATAATTCCATATACATTCAATACGTTCCCTGTGACCTCCTATGCTACCTCCTTAAAGATTGTCATCGACCTACCGAACACCCTGTATTGTAAATGCAGAAAATGATAAATAAACCTAGTGTCTAAAAATTAAAACAAATATAATACCAAAGCCGATAAATCCCGGCCAAAGAACTTCGTCAGGGCACAATTTTGACAGCGGCATGTGAGGGCTGCGTTTTTAGGACCCCAAGTGTCATTCAAAAGAAGAAAATTACACTCTGATTAATGTGGAATCCGCAATTGCTAAATCATTGTCATTAAAGATCTTTACTTAACTTAATGCTATGCATAATAACCGCTGAATATTGCTTCATTAAGTATTATTCAAGATTATGGAAAGTTAATAATTAAGCCACCGCAATTTGAAAGACGACGGTGCACATTTTGTGTTGGACTTTTGTTTCGTTTAAATATCTTCTGTTGCTATATCAAAAACAAATAATTTTTATTTAATAATGATTCTAAAACTTGCTCACGCAGGTTACTCGTTCAAAAAAAGATACAAAATTGTGGCATATAGGCAATTAGAATGAAGTATAATATCAACAATATCCGGGAAGTGAAATTATCCGTAAGTTGATTAACAATTTTAAAGGCTTGATAATTCTGCATCGTTCTAAGATCATAACATTTTCATTATATACACACACATAAGGCCGTAAATACTGTATTATGTTTATTTGTCATTTGAAACTGAAAATGAATCATCGACTATGTACAAAATTCTAAATGAAATAAGAAATCATTCAGACTTACCACAATAGAGCCGTTCAATTATATAAAGTACCCAATGAACGACACCAATTTCAAATCTGTATTTATACATATTTAACATGTATCTTGTATTATTGATAGCATTACAGAAAATAGTAAATTAAAGGCTTTTTCGCATTTCCCGGACTAAAACACTGCTTTTAGTCACTAGTTTCCATTGTTAAAGCGACACTTTTGATCTCAAGGGATTAAAATTTTATTTTAGTACCAAGGGAATTAAAGTACTATAAATTCCGCAAATAAAGTAAATCCACGGCAATAACAAAAATTAACTAATTAAAATTTCATATTGCTGCAAGCGTTACTATAGCGCTTTTCAAATAAAATTTAAATACCATTTGCCGTGAAGCATACGTTGATAAAAAGGACGAACTATCAATGTCAAAATCATATAATTTTAATTTCTTCGATCTTTGATTTTAATTTGTTCGCTGTCGTTCGAGAGATAAACTTCCTCTTTCCGAATTAAAAGAAGCACTTTACTCCCTTGGTATATAATATATTATTCAGAAGGATTTACTTATAATACTACCAATTTATTTACTTTATGAGCTTTAATTATGAGTTTGTTGCCTAATCTGCTTTAATTTTGAATGTCCGAATACTGGTTTTCATTCATATTTGTAGTGTCATAATTCCAATATTTGCTTGATAGTGAAGTTTTAATTTTATATTGTTTGTGGATATATAAAAAGGATACGAAAAGATATGTTGAAAGAGCACCTTGGTATAATTAGATGAAGTCGAGAATAATTCAAAATCAAATTTACCTTAAATACACTTAGTGACTTATCTTCTACCTTTTCATGGCATAATTAGCTATTTTAATGTATTAAATAAAATAAAATACAAAGTGTTTTTCTTAAATATTAATTACAGCCATATTTAATAACAACATATTGGTCAAAAATAAAAATAATTTATAGTTTTTGTCTCTAATTTTCCCGCTTTTCCAAAAATAAAAATTGCAAAGTTTAGGGTAAATGTAAAATAAAATGGTTTATTCGGTATATTAATTTTACGATAATTGAATATTTGCTAAATTTTATAAATGGTTTCAAATAGTATTTTTATAATTATGTAAAATTTCCACCATTGTCTAAATACACACATAAAGTTTGTCCAATAAGAACTGGGGCTGAAGGTAAAACAGGAAATTAATGAAGCTATATGTACAGTGAGTTAATGTTCTTCTGTATCATCACTGCCAGTCTTTTTACACCTATTGGAAGTTGGTAACAGCAAGGTGTAACGTGCACCTGAAATTAAGTACAAAATACCTTTACTGTTCTAATTATAATAATTGTTTGTTTCATATTAAAAAGTAATTTTGTTTCTTGAGATTCAGTTACACGTTAATGTAATTTATTGTTGGTAATGATTTATTTAATATTTCATGATAGCATTTCATTAAGTTAGTTAATGACGTAAAACGCCCTGAATTAAGTCTCCATCATTATTTATAATTAAAAAGAATCGATTTATTTCTTCGTTTATAAACAAATAAACAGCTGATAACCTAGTTGTTGATAAATGTAAACAAACGGAAAAAGTTCAAGTAAAAGTCATGACCTGTATAACTTCATTTGTCTGTCGGAAATATATTATGATTATAGCCTTTTAGCATACGTGCACTATCAGCTAAATGGAAATTTCGAATTAATAATTAGCGATTTCCCGCTTAACATTAACTAAATACATATTTTTAAGAGTAATTTCAAATCCGCTGTTTATTTAGCTATCCGCGTATATTAATTAATCCATGTTTTATTTTCAGATCACTTCGTAATTAATTTTATTTGTTTTGTGAAGCAATTAATTATTTAAAGATATCCTGGGTAATTATTAACGTACCTTTACATGACTAACTTGCCAAATTAACCGTTCTGCAGCACTGTTTATGTTTATTTTTCTATTTACGAGACAAAGTGTACATAAAGTCGAAATATGCTTGCGTTGGAAAATCATATAAATACATCGTAGTAATTCGAATTTTTAACAGTCTTTTTTCACCTTCGAGCAAAGATGGTTTTGAATAAGACTTATTGAGAGCTCTTCAAGCGAAAACCCGTTTTATATTTTGCGAAATATCCGATTTAGGCGCAATATTTAATTTATATATTGAATTAATTATTACGAGACCGTTTAATATTCGTTATTCCATAAGGCGTTAATTGAAAACCTATAGTAAAACAAGATTCTGACCAGTTAATTTATTTAAAAAGGAATAAATTAATTAATTAAATTCATTAACCGAAAATCGTTTCGCAAGAAATTGGCACGATTTAAGGTAGAAACACACATAACCGGGACGTGCCCGGACCGGAGCAGTGCCGTTACTCCGTGGAAAAATTGCACCATTGAATTAAACGGGATCTAGACA
>JAHWXV010899922.1:0-18927 GCA_024586415.1 Phrixothrix hirtus
ATATATATATATATATATATATATATATATATATATATATAACTGCCAATTTAGTTAGACGACATCAAGATGTTTTTATTCGCAACGATATAGTTTATAACTCAATGAGTACTAGAGGTGCTTCCAATTTTCGAATGCCCTCGCATAAAACTACTGCATTCATAAAAGGGCCGCTATACAATTTATAGCTCAATTCCTGTAGATATTAAACAACAACGTACATTTTTATCTTTCAAAAAAAAACTGAAAACTTTTAATCAATAAATCTTACATACTGTCGAAGAATATTTATGTAATAATATATAATAACATAGGGTATGTGCAATATCCACTTTCATAACGTAAGGGATGTTCTACAAGTATATTAGTAATTTTTATTGTATTTTTATTATTTATTTAACTGTAACTTCATATAATGAACAAGTATCCTTAATGTACCTGTTTTTATTGTTAGTTGTGTTCATATTTTATACTATACTTTCCTTGTATGACTATGCCCATGTACTAATATTATGTACTACTATGATAATAAATTCTACTACTACTACTACTACTACATTAATAGTAATTGAAGTCTCCTTCAATTATAAAAAAATGGAACCTGCAAAAGTTTCAAATAATCAGTAAAATACAATGTTGCTTTGAAATACTTTCAGGTACTTTAACCACTTACTCTTTATGCCCCGTAAGTTCACAAAAAATAATAAAAAAATTAAGCAGCTTTAATTTGGGCACGATAGAATTTAGAAAATTCTTGGAGAACTTTTTAAGAACTTTTGATTAGGAATATGTATTGTGTACCAGTTCGCAATAAAATCGCGTATGTTTATTCCACTCCTACTCATATTACAGGTCACTGCAACGTGTATTGATAGACATTCAGCGTAATTGAAATTGATAAAAAAACTCCATTCTATTAATTAGATTTAGTTGCGTTTTGGAACATGTTTATTATCCACTCTTCTAATGGCTTTTGAGTTAGTAAAAATTATCAAAAAACCGTAAAAGCTTAGTTTTTAAGAGAAAGTATAGCTTATTTTATACAATTAGTTTGTTTTCTTCTTTTCATTATTTTTAAACTAAAAGCTTTTTTAAAAAGATAAAAATACATCATATCCTCCTGAAATATTTTCTTGTGCCTTTTGTTAAAGTTTGAATATAATTGGATAACAGTTACAAGCTTTTTAACTTTACCTAGATAATTATAAATTATTTATTTTAGATTTAAAAAGGACATACCTAAGTGCTTTACGTAATCGCAATTCGCAATTATTTTTGCGAAATCCATCTTGAAACAACTGTATTAAATTTAAATGTTATCACTATTAATTATTTGTTTATAAATTAAACTATCCCTGACGATTCTAATTCCCGAATGTAATTTTTAAGTGCGTTTTAAAATAAAAATTAGGTCATTTATTCGTGGTAGTATAGGTCAAGCATTCATTTATTAGTAAATAAACAGAGTGCAATTCGATATGTTATTTTAATATGTTATGTCAGAAAATACATTTGTATCTTTCTTGAATGTCTAAGGAATTTATTGTAACAAATGCCGGCAAATCATTTTTAAAATTTTTCTAAAAGGGCTTAATTGAATTTAGTAATCTCAAAAATTTGTCTCCTCTAATATATGGAGTTAGCCATTTTAGTTTAAACAACTATTTTCAAACAACTCTGTATATATTAATTACTAATATTAATACTTAGAAACATAATACAACCTAGCACTAACTAACGTAGCTATTTTAGCAAACACTTATGTAAACAATAAAAGTCCTTTTATGTCTAATGAATGCGGTAATCTACTACAAACGCGAATCATTTAATGTTATTCACCCCTGACCTTTATATAAACAACAAATAATTTTTCTATTATACTGCGAAAGGTATTTAGATTGTATTTAACTAATTCATGTATTTAAAGTTTCAACCAATGCTTGTTCGAAATGAATATATGGATATACTTAAAATTTAAACATTAGGATCGTATGCGACTTCTACCTTCCACCTAGAGAAAAACAAGAATGAATACTCTTTCCTAATAATATTAGTTAATTAGTTTTGCTATAATGGAAGGTAATGTAGGTAACCCAATGTTCGATTCTTATTAGCACATTCGTAAATATTGACATTTAATTCGAAAATATGAATGACTTCGATAATAAGAACTACTAAGTTATTTGGTTAACGCCGAGAGTTTAAAACTTTAAATGTAGTCCTACAGCAATTTCTTCGCAAATATTTTACACTGACAATGTTTTACAGCTATTGTATACCGTGTTAGCAGTGTTGCACAATTCTAATAAATTACTTTATTGCGTCAATAATTTACGTAATTGTTCGGTCTTAGAATGAGGTAGCTGAACTATTTCGAAACTCTATTGAATTCGTCAACCCATTTCAGGGTTAGGACTCTTTTCAATAACGGACACTAAATTTACTATTCCATATTGTATCTAATTAACATAATATTTATTTTCAGGTATTTACGTTTTACCTTATATCGATCTAATCAGATTTATATGATTAACGACTTGTTTAATTACACCAAGCAAGAAACAAGGACTTTATGATCTACACATTATTTAAAGAAATCAGTAAATAAAATTCAAATCAACAAATTTTTATTTAAAAATAATGCAATAAGTTTCAGAAGAGGCAGTTAATTTTTGCTAAGACCCTTTAGTAATCTCTTTTGTACAAATCTGTTATGACAGAGTGTAAACATGAATAACAAATACGTCTTGCTTCCATTGTGGTTATTAAAATTAAAAAATTTAAATTATTAAAATATCAATCATAAAACACTTAAGTTTATTTATGTATTAAAGCTTATAAAACGATTGTTTAAAATACACTTACGGTTTAAGTTTCGTGTTTGCATTATCTTCCAAGTTAGATAATCAAGCTTCCTTTTGGCAACTTGTGTTCCAGGTAGGATGTTTGAAATGATTTACTTCCATTTCAGTTTTCCATTCAAGACTCGCTGTATTTCTGTAAAGTTGCGTGTTCGAATGTTGGAATTATTTTTCTGTCTTAAATTAGGAAAAGTAGCTGTTACGTTGGATATAGAATTCCATGGATTTTTTAATGACACGATCACCTTTTTGTACTTAATTTAAATTCATGACAAAGGTTCAACCGATCTAGTCTAGCGTTATACGCCTGATTTGTGCAACACCGTAGATTTGTGCAAAGAAAAGATAACTTTCCTTGCGTCTTCTAGCTTTTTATAACATTCGGTGTCGCTCTCCGATATTATTTTTATCCAATTTGCATGTTCCAAATTACAAATTTTCGGTTTAGAACTTGAGATGGAAAACATTAAGTTTCCGTTATAATAGAGGTTATTTCCTTAGAGCTTCAATTTCGGTTATATTTTTATTACTTCAGCAAATTGTAACAATCTTTGACAGCCTCCTTTGAAGTTATTTTATGTCTTACTTTACCCCAAGAATTTCTTCGTAAAATTTTTCTTGTATAATTTCATTTTAGATCCCATAGCTTTGAAGTTTTATTTTTAAACAAATTTTATATTTACCCGCGATTTGTTTATAAGGAAGGACTATGAAATTTGCAAAAATTTTTGTTTTTATAGTCTGAGAAACTTCAGTTTAAAACTTAGTATTACGTTAGGTTACTTTATATTACAGCAAAATATTTAGAAATTTTAAATAAATGGTAGCTTATTTAAATTTGTAATGTGAGAGCAACGTAATTATTTAATTGGTAATTATGGTGTCTGACAACTATCTTCGGCTTGCGGTCTTTTTTACACGGTTATGTTTGATATATTCCTCTATTTTTATCATTTTTTGATTCTATAGCTTCATTTTATTAAAACCTGTATTTAACATTACTTTCGCTACGCGAAATTTTATTCTGTCAGTTACAAAAATTAGACAATTGTAAATTAAAATTGGGTATAAAATTAAAATACTTTTAAATACAAAGATGGAGGAATTAACAAAAGATATTGAGAAATAAAAATTTAATAATTAAATAACACCGGTAACAATGAAAATCAATCCGACAGTTTACAAACGTTGCAAAACATTTTCAGTTAAAAATAGTTTATAAAAGGAGTATTTGGTTAAAACCATCATTATTTACTATTAAGGATTCAATTCTTTGCTACAAATTTGTGAAAGTGTAAAATCCATCTTGCTGAAAATAACACAATTTTTTGATACATCGAATAAATAAACCGCCAAGTAAACTTAGAATTAAGTAACACATGACCTATACTAGATGAAAAATTCAAATAATTTAAACATGTCAAATTCTGCAGAACGTTTATTGGATGAAAACGATTTTACTACGCATCAAACCACAAATTTTCTGAGAATTTTTATAAATTACAACAGCCTTAAAAAAATTAAATATTAATTAATGAAATCTTACCAGGGTTAGATAATTTCTTCAGATTTGCAACTAATAACCTAACTTCAGAATAATGAACTGCTTCCAGTTTTTAATATTGTTCCTTTCATTTTACTCCACATTCATTTATATTAATTTAGCTTTATTTTCTCTTTCGTATCCGTTTAATTTGCAGAATTCTCCGTATAACTTTGATTTTAATTTTCTTAAAGCACCGTGATTGTTCAGTAACGAAAACTTTTAGTTTTTACTTTATCGTTACAGATTTCTATTTAATATTTGCGGTAGCGCTCTAGAAAATATTTAATTACTTTCAAAACGTCTGTTACCTTTACAGTCAGTTTAGTTTTTCATTATAATTATATACCATATAGAACTTATACCTTAGAACTTATACAACCCATCATATGTCTAGTTAAATTTTCATGTTTTATACTTCTCCCTCCTTAGTAAAGTTTAGTTTTTAAGTCCTGTCATTAGGTTCAATTAGTTATTTAATTTTTAAAATCTAATTTCTAAAATCATTTGACACTATTTAAATTAAAGTCTAAGTTATTTCATTTTTTCATTTAATGTTATTTTAATTCTACACTAAATTTTGAACTTACGTAAGCCAAAAATCAATTTTTATTTACAATTATAGATTTAATATTTTGTGGCTATAACTTTATAAATATTTTTAGCTTTAACATTTTACTTCTAGAAAATGAGATTTTTGATAGGCTTGAAAGTTAACGACATATTAAGTCCAAGCTAGCGCCTTATATTGTAATTCTAATTTGTACACTACATTGTTCTAAGATTTGAATTTATCTTATATTTGATGATTAATCGACTTATTTCAATTAAAACATATCTATTTTTTGCTTGATTAAGTGGTTACAAAACAATCTTTTACATTTGTGCGCACCTTAAAGAGTTGCAGGTAACTAACTAACTAACAATAATGATTCAACCTTGACATAATATAGCACTTTTTTAACAATAGTATGAGTAAGAGCCAGTTACAGTAATAACAATTTTCTGGAATCCTTAACATACCGCCCCCTTGAAATACTGTGGGTTTCAATATGAAGATATAGACCCTTTACCTTCACAAGTTTAAACTTATTGCCCTAAAAATTATTTAGAAGGTTCCACTTTGACTCTATTTTATTCTTTTTTAAAAAATATTTTTTATTATTTGAAGCTTGACACATTCTTATCACTTCGCTGTTCACTAATTGGTAGTACAGCTAGTTTTTGAATTACTCTTCTTATTGTTCCAGTAGCAGTTTTAACAGTTGCTACACGGACTATCCTCTCTCTCCCTGGATGGGCCTCTACGACTCGGCCAAGTTTCTAACACAACGGTGGTAAGTTATTTTCCTGGACTATCACCAATGTTCCTGGGTTTAGATTTTCTTCCACATTGCGGTGGCCTTTGGGTCGTGACTGTAACCTGGTCAATTATTCTTTTGACTATCAAAATACTGGCGCAGCTGTTCGACATGCTGCCAACGCGATAAACGTCTTGTTTGGATTGTTCCTATATCAGCATCCGCTGGCATCGTTAGTGGTTATCCAATTAGAAAATGCCCAGGAGTGAGTGGATTAAGGTCATTTGGATCTTGGGATAATGGTGTTAGTAGTCTAGAATTCAGACAAGCTTCTACAGAAGCAAGGAAAGTGTACATTTCCTCAAACGAAGATTTAGCATTTCCTAAAACCCTTTTAAGATTCCCCTTTACTACCTTCATTCCACTTTCCCAAATTCCGCCAACGTTTGGAGATTTGGGTGGAATAAACTTCCACTAAATATTTTGTAAGGCTATTTGATCAATTACCTTTTTTTTAAATTGTTGAGATTTGAACATATCTGCAAGTTCATTTAATTCGCGATTGCCCCCAACGAAATTTCCAGCATTATCAGGATGCAGTTCTAACAACACGCCACGCCTAGCAATAGATCTTTTTAAGGTATTTAAAAATGCTTCAGCTGATAGGTCGCAAACTAATTCTAAGTGAATAGTCTTTATAGAAAAACATAAATAATGCTGTGTATGCCTTAATATCCTTTCGTACCTTACACCGACCTACCATTATATAAATAGGACCAGCATAATCCTCCCCCCCCCGATATTAGAAATGGGCGTTGTGGTTGAAGTCTCTCTTTAGATTAATTTTCCATTTTTTGTGTTAAACCCGTGGACGTGTTCGCTAACATTTTAAACAACAATGAATGACGTTCTTTTCTGAACTTTTACCCGAAATTATGTAATAGTTTTGCCTTAAGGCTGTTAACGTAGCTTCAGCACCCGCATGTAATTGCCGTTCGTGCTCTTGTTCTATTAATAGGTTAGTCATGTTATGCTTACTCGGTAAAATTATTTGATTGTTTTTATCGAACGATGTTGATGCATTTTGTAAACGCCCACCTACCCTAATTAAACTCTTCTCGTCGATAAAGGGATCAAGTGCTGCTAATTTACACTTCTTATTTAAACGTCTATTTTTTGAGTCTCTAAATTCTGAAAATAATTCTCTATAATGAATACATCTGAATATGGAATCGGTCGAATCTTTTAATTCTTGACATGTTAATGCAGTTGTTTTTTAAAGTTTCTTTTTTTTGATTTAAAATATACCTACCGTTTTAGAATTGGTAATCCCGGTTCCGTTATGCTAGCTAAAGGGTTTATACTACTATTCCATAATTATGTCAGTACTTCTGGAATTTCTGCTGCTTCCACCTCGGAGCTAAACATTGGCGCAACCTCATTCTGCAGCCATTCGGGACAATTCCATCATAATATTGTGTTCATCTGTTGTGCATTCCTTCCACGTGAAATTATAGCAGCAAGGTTATCGATTGTGGTAACGTAATGCCATTCTTTGACGTCAATAAGTGTTTGTATTTCTGCGACTCGGTTAGCGATGAATAATTTCCACGTCTTTGACGGTTTAGTTATCCATGCTAAAACAATCTGAGAATATGTCCAAAACGTGTTAGTTTGAATACTTATTCTTATTGAAGTTTCAACCGTTTTAAATAATCGTGCTAATAATACAGCGCCCATTAATTCTAAGCGCGGTACGCTGAATGCCTTTGGAGGTGCTACTCTAGACTTTGCACATAATAATCTAGTCTGATAGCTGCCCTGACTTCTCTTTGTTCTTAAATAAATTGCTGCACCATATACTCGCATAGATGCGTTGCAAAATCCATGCAATTCTATTTTCGTGTATGGAAACGTAGCAATACAAAGAGGAACCTTTGACCCTTTAATGTACTTTAATTGACTTAAATATATCTTCCATGCGTTTTGGAGTTGATCTGATACTGCTTCATCCCATTGCAAGTTTTGACTCCATAATTCCTGTAATAGTACTTTGGCTCTATGACAGCTGGACTAATAAGCCCTAGTGGATCATATATCCTTGCGACTATTGTTAAAATGTTTCTTTTGGTAACCGGTTGCCATTGTTCAGGAAGCTTAGCTTCGAATCATAGTTAATCTGTCTCGGAGTTCCATCGTATTCCTAGTGTTTTATTAATACAATTATTATCACCATTTTGAGCGGTAAAGATATTTGATTGAGTTATTCTGTTTTCGTTGGATGCCCATCTACAGAGGTCAAAGCGCCCCTGTTCTGGAATACTTATTGTCTGTTTGCGGAATTTAATAGCTCCTCTAGCGAATTGGTTCCCGCTAACAAATCATCTACGTAAAAATCGTTTTCCACTATCAAACTGCCTTCAGGGAACGCCTGTTTTACTTCAAGGGCCAGCTGTTTTAAACAACGCGCGATTAAAGATGGAACGCTTTTTGTACCGTATATTATAGTGTTAAGTGTATACACCCTTAATGTTTGTTTAGAGTTATCTAGCCAAAAAATGCGTTGATAATTTACGTCATTCGGATGAACCTTAATCATTCTTTACATCTTTGTGATGTATGTCGTTAACGCATATTTATATGTTCTAGACCGCGTTAGAATTGAAAAAGGCGTGTTTTGTGGAATTAGACTACGTTCGTTAGAAGATTTAGCTGAGACATCAAAAACAACGCGAATCTTGGGAACAGGGTTAGATTTTTTATAAACTGCATGATGGGGTAAATAAAAAATATGTTTTGTGTGGGTTTTGGTTTCGGATATCCGTGTCATGTGATTTAGCTCCCGATATTCCTTCATGAATTCCATATAATCAGCTCCTAATTGTGGATGCCTTGTTAACTTTCGTTCTAAATTGTAAAACCCTTAAGTGCCATTTTTCTAGAATTTTCTAGCTTTATTTCATCTTATTAGCTTTAAACGGTAGTCTTCCAATGAATTGACCGTTTGTATCTCTTTGCGGGGTACCTTGAAAATGATGTTTTCAATACTGTTCTTCCGCGGATCAATCGTTCTTGATGACCAATTTCTCCAATTCCCAAAATCTTGCAACTTCTTGATCTAAAGCTTCGGTATCCTGCCGCGCCGGTATTTCTCATTTTAAGCTTATCCTGTTTTGCTGTATATTTTGACCTAATCTTGCACTAAAAATCCATCCTAGTTGTTTCCTGATAATGTATATTGTTTTGTTGTACCTTTATCTGTGCGGATTTCAGTACATTTAAAAATAGTTCCACTCTAATTAAAGGTTCAATTGGACCAGAAATGTTAAACCTGTCGTTATCCAGAGCAATATGTGTTGGTGTTTACAATTTTGCTAACGTAAAGGACACAGTTGGTAAATTATGTATTATGTTGATCAAAACTCAGCAATCAATTAATTTTGCATGATCGTAATGGCGAGATTTAATTTCAACACTTGCAAGCTGAGTTACTTTAGTGTGTTCCTGATTAATTCCAGAAATCGGTAGACGACTGCTTTTCAGCCTTATTCCTAGTTTATCCGCTAATGGATTTGTAATGAAATTTACTTGAGACACTGAGTCCAACAATGCTCTGCATTGATGACAGTTATGGAGATTGTCCTTAATATAAACTAAGGCTGTAGGTAGCAGTACTTGAGCACTCAATCTACTTTGATCCCCAAATTGGATACGTGTAGCTCATCAGCGTTTTGCGTAGATTTATTATCATTTTAAATTTCGCCTTTGTGTAATAAAGTATGATGTTGTTGATGACATTCTCTTCATTTTGATGGCGAATTTCATTGTGCTATTCAATGATTTGGCCGTAGACAATTAAAGCATAAATTTCTTTGCTGAACTTCTTCCCTTTTTACTTTCTCTTACCTATATGAAATATAGTATAAAGTATTGTTTTTATCCAAAATCTTCGATGTTGACATTTTAGTGGAAGTACACGTTTTGGGGCCTCCTGAGTCTGAAAAACATGTTTTTAAACATTGGTCGTCGCACGCGATTGCAACAATTTCATTAAAATTCAATAACGGAGAGTGCCAGTATACTCTTGTCATTTTTTGGTTTTCGAAGTTTTCTCGAAATCGGCATTAACTTTTTCTTAAATTCTATATTTCAGTTTTTTATCTTCTACTAATAATATGTCAAGAATTTAGTTAAAATCTAGTAATCGGAAGTGCCAGTTTATTCTCGTCATTTTTTAGTTTTTCGACATTTTCTCGAAATCGGCTTAAACGATTTTTTTTTAATTCTATATTTAAGTTTTTTATCTTCTTCACATGAGAGGTCTAGAATTTAGTTAAAATCTAATGACCGGAAGTGCATTTTATTCTTGCGATTTTCTCGAAAATGTATTTAACAAATTTTTTGGAACTTACTATGGTTTTTATGTGTTTGATATCCTTTCCCGTGAACTTAGAGCTTTTCCTGAAAAAATTGTTGAAGCGAGTTATCAGGGACAATCTTTCAAGTTAAGCAGGGTTTTGCGTATCCAGTAACTTGGATGGGTGTCCGTTACAATTATTGTTTCCAAAATAAAGTAAATAATAATTTAGTCATTTGTGGACACTATTTCTATATCTATGTGCGTAAGAGAAAGCCGTGTGTTGTCCCATACCAGATTTTTTCTTCATATGTTAATTTGAAAATTGTTTGCATTGATAAATATTATGCAATTTTTTACAAATAATGCATGTTAGCGAATTATTGACCGTTACTTGCGACTCATGTGATTTGATGTAAAAATTGCTATTTATATTTACAAATTTCCGTTGCACCGGTAATGCCTATACAATTCTAGAACTACCCTGTATATTTTAGTTTGAAACTATACTATTTGTGTTTACCTTGTTGATTCCAAAATTGTACACCTTCTTTCCAAGAATCCCAATAATTGCAAACGTGTGGGGATTTCCTTATCGAGGGTTGATTGCCATTTTTTCTTTGTGTTATAATCAAGCTTTTCCGTTACTAAAGGCACTATTAATGCGTTCCATGAATCAACATTTACATTTAACAATTTCAAAGCTTCCATATTAATTTTAAATTTATCTAAAAGTTGCCGAAATTCGGTATAAGATGTTTTAGAAATTTCCGGTGAACTAATAACATCCTTGACATGTTCTTCAACAATTACTCTTTTATTTTCAAATCTGGCCTTTAACAATTCCCACGCTACTTCGTAGTTTGCATTTGAAACGGTTAGCGATTCGATAGCCCGGAGCGCATCTTCCATTAAACAACTCTTTAAATGATGGAATTTTTTGCAATCAGTTAAATTATTATTTTCATGAACCTCTGATTTAAAAAGATCTGAAAATATCATCCACTCAGTATATTTCCCCCCAAATGTTGGTAACTTTAGCGGCGGTAAATGTGAATTAATTTCACTATTTAAATTTTTATTACCTATTGATTCTACTTGTACTAATTATATTGACAAACTAGAATTTTGTTGACTTATAATTTCAATATCGGCTGTAAGTTTAAAACATTTATTTTCTGCCGTAACACTTTCGGTTGTATATTCTTCCAAATTTTCTGGCGTTTCATTTCCTATTGTATTCGCTCAAATTTTTTAAAAACCTTTTCTATATTCGAAATACGAGTTTTAATTATTAAATTATTATCTCCTGCTTAAAATGCATCTACTGAGTTTTTATGACTCGTTAATTGACCTTTTATTACGCTTTGACTTAATTTTAGCTATGTTAAATCTGCCATTATGTAATGATAGTAATTTTCCTAATTACCGGAAAGTTTTACAATTATCTAATATTAAATATAGAAAGTAAATTTTATTTTCCCCTATTTATGCTTAAATAAATTTAAATGAGTTATAACTGCTATCTACATATTATTTTAATCAATTGGGAATGCTTAGCTCTTCTTTATGAAGCTAAAGAGGTTAGATTAATTCAGGATTATTAATTATTATGGAAAGACTTTGAGTTTTTCTGCTTTCTTTGAATGCTGGCGTTATCAACGGGATCAGCGATTGTTTTCTAGAACTTGTACTTGATATCACTACTATATTTACATAGACACTGCTTCATCTAGTTAGAAGGACCAAATCATGCTGGTGAATCGACTTATTTCAGTTAAAACATATATATGTTTTGCTTGATTAAGCGGTTACAAAACTATCTTTAACATTTGTGTGCACCTTTAAGGGTTATAGGTAACTAACTAACTAACAATAATAATTCAACCTTAACTTACAATAGCAGTTTTACAACAATAGTATGAGTAAGAGCCAGGTGCAGTAACAACAATATTCTGGAATCCTTAACAATACTATTAAAATATTTAGCATTATTATCTATGATGATGGAAATATAGTGTTTCTCTAAACTAGTTATTCTGAATTACTTTATATTGTAACGCACGAAAGGAAAGTTTTGAGAAAAAGTTTGCAGTTAATTTTATACGAGAAACCAAGTTTGCTCTAGTTGTTATCGGGACGTCAAATAATTTAGGTCTTGTTTTGAATAAATTTTGGCATACCTGTCAAATTGCTGCTGATAAAATACAGTATACATTTGGAATTCCGAAAATTGTTTATAGCTTAGTTAGAGGTTTACGAAAACGTTAGATTGATAAATTATTTAGAGACCGAAATGTTAGTTGAGCAGTTATTTATAGGACTATAAGAGAATACAGAGAGGGTGTACCTTATAAAAATTTATCTAAAGGGGACTGCCTCGAGTTTTTAGTCAAATTAAAGCTGACACACTTGCAAAGTCTAAAGAGAGAAAAGGAGCTTCAACGAGGAAACTATATCGATATTTTGGCCTTTTTCGTAAGAAAGGAAGAATTTTTCACAACAATGACGTAAAATATTGAAAAAGACAAAAATTCCCCAAGTACACTTAGGCCGACTCTAACGCATACCTAGGTGCTGTAGACCATTAAGTCGGAATCATTTCACAAAGAAAGATGTGATCATTCTAGATAACGAGAAATATTTTACTTTATTTATTTCTAAATAAAAGACAACGATGGAATTTATATTCCAAGCTAACAACACTGGCCAGACAAAGTAAAATAATAGCAAAAGCAACATTTGTTCGTAACATTTTGGTTTGGTGTACCATGCGTGAGGCTGTATTTACTTATCAACCTTATGTCTTCCCAGTTCAAGGGGAAGCTATAGATGCCAATCTTTTTCATCAATACTCATCATCAAAATTAGCTAAGGCCACATAACATCAATTTTGTACATAAATGAGACAACCCTCCAAATTTGTTTCTACGGAAACATTTTGGTCCCATGTCGGTAGTAATGTCTACAACAATGGATGAGAAGCCCAAAATGAGGTCCAATTGCACGATAGAATATTTCGTGGGTTCCAGAAAATGGATATAAACATCATCCAGAGGAGCACAGCACAAATTTTACCAAAATTCTGGAGAATCGAAGAACATAACCCGCTGGAAAATACCCAGACTTAAGCAGCTTTTCTCAGGTGAAACTAAATGGATAAGAAATAGTTACACTTATTGTTCCCAAAATAAATATATCTTAATACTCTAGTAATTTGTATTTCTACTAACATAACTTGTCACATTCCTAGAAAACGCTATGTATATTTTATTTTACTTTTAATTATGAGGCTTTACATTTCTTTAGTTAACTATTATATTTACATATCATTTTTATTTAATTTCATATCCATATATTTGGCTGTTACAAAGTATACACCATTCAATGTAAAAAGATTACAAAATTAAGTCATTTAATAGTTCAAAATTTTTTAGAAGATGACGCTAACAAAAACATGCTTCACAATTCTTATTTCTTGACGGCATTTTCCAAATGAAACGTATTCATTCCTGTATATGAAAGAATACGAGTTAGTAACAAGTTAAAACGATTCTATGCTTTTCTTAATCTACCGCCTCCATAGGGTAAGCTAATTAAAGATTTTAATTAGCAATAAAGCACGGTCCATGTAATGTTCACCTGTCCTTTTCTTAATATTCTATATGGAATTACTCTGGAATTTTCTCCTCAGTGACAGGAAGCTACCGCTGTTTCCAGCGTGTTGACTAGTTCCTTGTTACTCTGTCCATCCTGTCCACAAGAAACCTTCAGACTGTCAATTACGATCTCGGACATAATACACCCTCTTGTCTAAAATGACCAACACCAGGTTATTTTGTCTTGTTATCTTTGTTTAAATTACTACAACAAATTTTGTTTGCTTCTTAAAATAATAGCTATTTTTAACAAGATACCTGTTATTCACTTTTAATGCAGTCACTACATTGTTTCGTTGGAATAATTAGTTTTATGTTTAACTAACGCTTACTGCTGCTTCCTACTGATTAACCTACTTGTTTGAGTTGAGGAAAACTCCCATTTTTACCGACAGTTTATCTTATTTGCCGAGATTTCCTTGAACACAGCCAGTATCCTTGCTAAATTTAATTTTATCAACGTTCGGATAATTTATTATATAGAAGATCCATATTTAAATGATTCAATTACTGTGAAATTTTCTTGTATTTATAATTTAAGTATTTTTAAAATTTAGCATATTATTTTCTATTCAGATTATTATTTTGCTAACGCTTCACGTATATTTAAATTCCATTTTCAATTTATCTAATAACTTATTGTAAAGGTCTTATTTCTTGTACCTAGGTAGTTTTTTTAAGTAAATTACACATGATACATATTACTGTTAGTTAAGTTCATCCAACTTTTTTTTATAATTAAAGCTTACTCCTGATAAGCAGTTAACCTAGTTTCTGATACACTTGCAATTTCTTAACATTTAACGTAAACAGATGTAACTGTCTATGATTGTCATATGTTAATACAATTTTTATTTATTCCTACGTTTGTATTTAAATTAACTGCAACATAAACTATTCCATTAATAAATTTCAACATCAACTTTTATGTTTTTATTACAACTTCCAGCTGTGGTTTTGTCTAAATAAACCATCTATTCATTTCGTTACTTCCGAAATTTTATTTATTTGTTTTAGGTATAAAATTGTTTTCTTGCAGTGAGTTTTGCAATTTATATTACCTTTATTCCTTTAGAACGTTATTTAATTATTTTCCTCAGTTTTTTAGTAAGTAACGAACTTCAACCTTCAATACACCGAGTGTTAAGTAAATATGAGTTCTCAACCTTTAGAATTCTTATCAGAGACTACTTACTTTATTTTTTAACGTTTTATAGACACCTATTATTATAGTCTATTTTCGTCGTCCATCCTGGGTATATGATAAACTACTTAACATCGAGTTACCAGGCGAATAGACCATGCGGCACCCTAGATCTTTCTTTCGTCTTTCTTTCATATGTGGTAGGGAAGATTTCAACAACGACAACGCTTACGTGAGACGCACGACCAAAGGCTAGCAAAAACGCCGGCCGGACAAACTACGTTTTGTTTATGCCACTGATTTTGAATCAGTTACACATGGTTATACTGGAATTAACGGTAAAAAGTTGGTTGTTTTACCTTCTCTTACCTATATGAAATTATGGAGAATGTACTGTTTTCGTCTAAAATTTTCGATGCCCAAATTTTAGTTTTCAGATCAGCTGAATGTGAAAATCATGTTTTAAGAATTGATCTGGGTGCCACTATGCGTGGGTGAGTGCGTGCGTGCGTACGTGCGAGCGTGCGCGCGTGCGTGCGTATGTGTGAAAAGTATATTTCGAAAACGAAAAGTCGTAAATAAACATATACCGTTTGAGTTTGTATCCATCTTCTCTAATGTAACAATTTTACTAAAATCTAATAACCGGAAGTGCCACTTTACTCTTGTCAATTTTTGGTTTTTCGGGATTTTCTCGAAATTGGCTTCAACTTTTTTTTTAAATTTATTGTATTAGAAATTTAATTCCCTTTCATATAAGTAAGAGGATTTGGAAGTACAACTTTCATCCTGTTATTTTTAGATATTTTCCGTATTATTCGTTTTTCGCGATTTTCGGCTGCAACAATTTCTTTTGAAACTTATTGAATTTCTTAACCATTTAATGGCCTTTCATATGGTTTAAGCTATTTCTTGGAAACTTTCCGTAAATTAAGTAACCGGAAGTAGTATAAAAATAAAAGTCCTAGCTGAATGAAAATTTATATTTGTTGTCATAACTATATTTCTATGGTAAATCAAGAATTTGGTTAAAATCGAATAACCGGAAGTTTCACTTTATTTTTCTCATTTTAGATTCCTCCCGAATTTTCGTTTTTCGTGATTTTCTTGTAATCGGCCACATTAGTTTTCTTTAAGCTTAGTCCATTTTTTGCTTTTTCATTCCGTTTTATAAGAATTAAGCAGTTTCTCTAATATATTGACTAAAATTGTGTAACCGAAAGTACTTGAAATATTAATTATGAACAACATATCTCAAAAAATAAACATCATAAAAGAATGAAACTTTATATTTAAGTTTTTATCTTGTGCACATGAGACGTCAAGAATTTAGTTAAAATCAAATGACCAGAAGTGCTACTTTATTCTTGGGATTTTTAAGTTTTTTACGTTTTCTCGAAAACAACTATAAGATTTTTTTTTTAATATGCTAGTGTTATAATGTATTTAATGCCCCTTTATGTGAACTTCACATTTTATCTGAAAAACTGCGTTGAAGCAAGATATCAGAGAAAATCTCCGGAGTTAAGTAGCCTTTTGCGTGTCCAGTAACTAGTGTGGGTAACTGTTATAATTATCGTTTCCAAAAAAACGTAAATAATAATTTAATCACACGCACATCTATGTGCGTAAGAGCAAGCCGTGTGTTGCCTCACACCAATTTTTTATATTATAATGCATTAAAAATAAAAATTTTTAATAAAGTTTTCATTAGGTTATATAACAGAATCAATTTTTTAATACTATAATACTCGTATTATATTAATCAGCTTTAAATTCATTTATTTAACTTTATTAATTATCATCGTTTCAAATTAAATTAAACATATTTAAAATGAATGTTTGTATATGCATATTTATGTATGTATTTAATTTTCATGACGCATTTTAAACGAAATATATAGGATATTAAATAATTTCTGATCACGACATATTACGACTGATACTTTTAAGTTGCTATTTAAAAAGTATTTAATAATATAAATTAAAGACTTCTTAATATCACTACAATATAAATTGAAATTTATAGTAGTTCGTTGTTTAGAAATTATCTAAGAAATTCATTTTGGCATTTATAATTTATGTCTTGCTTTTGAATGCCGTCGTATGAGAGGAAAGTAATGAAGTTGTCAAGATATCAAACCGCTGTTTTCCCTCAAGGAAATGAATCTAAGATAACCTCTCTACTGCTCATAGATATTCAAAACACTACGCTGCATATTACAGTGACACGTAGTCATAAACAAATTTAGAGAGTACGCGAACTTAATTTTTAACGAACTGTTGCAACAAGAGGTCCCTTTTGATCTAATATATTTGAACAATATATTAACATAGTGCTTTTCTTCTAGACACATGTGCAAGATAGTTCAGTGAGTTATGTATGTTCATTAGAGCGCAAAAGGTTTAATTACAATAAAGTTAATTTAATTAAGCACCTAAGCAAGCTATGTTTCAAATTACATTAAGCTGCATTTTTAGTAATTTAAACTGATAAAATAGGTACAAATGTTGGCAACCCAGTACTTTTCTGACATGAAATGTTTCTCGTTTTATGGTTTGAAAAATATGTTAATATAAAGAAAACGGACAGTACAAATTACCATAGCAATTAAAAGTCAAATTCTTGTTGATGCACAAATGACTATTAAATTTAAAACTCTATCAGCTTTATTAATAAACAAGCTAGTAGCATACTAAATTTAGTATAATGTAAATTGAATATATAAATATGCATATTTAGTAATGATTAAATTTAACACGATACTAGTGTATTTATTAATAAGGATGTATAACTCTAAACCGGCTAGATAATAGATAATGCACCCCATGATGGCTAACATATGTGTAAAGCATCGCTTTTGTAAATTCAATAACTAAAACAAAAAAAATCCAACGGTATCATTTTTGAAAATTTGACCGCTTATGTCTCTAGTATGAAGATTTTGATAAATCTTGGATTTTAATTCCAAGGTTTTGCGAAACATGAAAACAAGGGTAACTCCTGGATAGTTTTCAAGCCATATTTTTGATTTTTAACAAATATAAATTACCGTTATTCGTTGTCTACTAGCGTAACACTACAATGAAACACAAATTTTGATTGAGCTATTCCGATTGTCTAGAGAAATATTTTAGCCTATATACTTAGGTAGAAGCACTGACATATCGCCTAAAACTACTTACGAGGACAGCGCCAAAATTTCCCGGCTTGACATAGATCAAGGTATCACAGCGCGTCAAAACATTAATAACACAACAGTGCAAGTCATACTGGGTAGTTACGAGGCTCAGAGATACAATAAGAAAACTTTCTTACAACTGTTATTTGTTTATCATGGTGTTTTAAGTCACTAAAATTGAGTAACAAGCTGTTATCAAATCACTTGGTCGAGAAGGTCCTGTTGTATTGTAAAATACTGGTCGATACCGTTTTGAATGCAACTGCAGTTCCTGGCAGATGACGCCAGAACATGGAAAAGGGTGGAAGTTGTAACGGTCGACAACATAGCCCTTGTTGGAGTTCTCGTATTAGATGTAGATGTTTGAAGCCGAAAGAAATAACACAATCGATGAAGTTTTCAGATGCATCCGTACGCCAAAACCTTCACGATTACTTAAGTATGAACAATATTAATCTATAGTGGATCCCTAAACATCACTCGGTACTACAGTGCCAGAGTTCTATTGAACGTGTTCGATCATTTTTAAAGCTATTGGAAAAAAACCTGTGGATATATTGTGACGTTTCGACTCTTGTGGAACGGCACAATACGATTTTAAAGAACTTGCGTTCTTCCCGGCGGCAGCTCTAAATCGTGAGGGGTGATTCGTAGGGTTGTTAATCGTTCGCCTTCTTGGTTCTGGTCGCTGGAACCTTGGTTTCGTAATGGGTTTGATTTTAAAGCAAAGTCAGGTCAACGGCGGATTTAAATGCTTAGATATCGATATCAATTTATTATCAACACAAATAAATGGTTCTCGCTATGAGATACAAGTCAAATCGATAAATAACATGAATTCTAATTGAAATAAATAGATCAGTTCTGGCAATATGATACA
>JAHWXV010900045.1:0-12771 GCA_024586415.1 Phrixothrix hirtus
AGGTGAATATTTTGAAAAACAATAAAACAGTTTGTTCCAAAAAATTTGTTTTCTTTCCTAGTTTTTGTAACTACTTAAAAGGCAACCCTCGTATGTATAATACATTGAATTACTTAGTACAGTAGTACATTTTTCTGAGTAGACACTTGAAAATTAGATTATTTTTGTACAACGTATTTGAGTTTTAGTTTTGGATTTTGTAAACTCCTGTTACTTATCCGTAGTAAACGTTAATTTTGTATTTGATATTATTGCAGTTAATTATTCGCGACTATCGTTTCAATAACATGGTGGTTTTTAGCAATATCTATAGTGCTGTCAACGTTTTGCAATCAATTGTCCGGTTTAATATATTTTTGTCTCTAATTTACGAACCGCTAGATACATTTTCGTTTTCTTTGATGTAAAAGGTTGAGAATTTGATACGCTTTCAAATGATACAGGGTGTCACAGAATAACGGGAATTTTTACACAATACACAAAACCAAGGGTCATGGAAGAAAATCATTTTATTTATAGTAATTGAAACATTAAAACTTACCATTTAAGAAACTTTTGAAATGCGTAGTGGCAGCTGTAAGCAGGTAGCAGCACTGCGGGAGAGTAACTGTGAGCTAGTAAACACTCCACCATTTCAGTAACCATGGATCAGTGGAAGGGGAAACAGCGTGCGTTAGCCATGAAAAGGTTTTATAGAAACACCGCAGGTGCGCAGAGTGAGTTCCGTCATTTTACAACTTAGGACGCCATAATGCCGTTCCGTCAAAACACGCGATAAAGGTTGGATTAATTATTTTGAAGATACTGGATCTGCTTTAAAGAAGAAACCAACAGGATGATCAAAAGTGCTCGTACTGCACAGAAAATTGATGTTGTACGCGAGTCTGTCTTATGGAGTCCGCGGCGTTCTAATTGTAAACAAGCAGCTGCGGTTCAAATGTGCCGGCAGAGTGTTCGCAGAATTCTTCATTTAGATTTAAAATTTCATCCATATAAACTTCAGATAGTGCAACAACTGAAGGAAAAGGATTACCAATTGCGATTACAATTCTGTTAACAAGTGATAACAAAGATAAACAATGACGATGAATTTCTAAGTAAGTTACGCTAATAAACAGAACTGTCAATGCTGGGCAGACACAAATCCCAAAGAAGTTTATGATCGCCCTTTACACACTATCAAGGTCGTAATATGGTGTGCTGTTTTATTATATGGAATAATGTAGATTTGCCCGTTTGTAACTATTCTTTGGGGAGCTATTCCAAAAGTAAAGTGTTCACGACTCGACCAAGAACTGTGGATACGTTAAAACAGAGAATTCGGGATGAAATTCGCGGTATCTCAGCTGAAATGTTGCAGCGGTCAATGAGGAATCTCAACCGCAGATTTCAAGAATGCATTCGTACAGGACGACGGCATCTAAAGGACGTAATTTTTAAAAATTGATAAATTCCGTTAATGTTTCTTAAATGACAAGTTTTAATTTTTCAATTACTATAAATAAAATAATTTTCTTCCATCATACTTGGTTTTGTGTATTGTTTAAAAATTCCCGTTATTCTGAGTCACCTTGTATATCACACATGGGGTAGTGCTATTTAAAATTTTGGAGAGGGGATGGTTGAGGGGAGGGTGAAAATTCCCCAACTGATTTAAATAAGTTATTAAATGTCCCCCTTGGAAACAAAATCACGTTGTTAATTAAAAAGTTATTCAAGGTGGGAAGTTTTCAAATGAATGCACTGTATAAATCAAAACTGCTAATAAATACAATAAAATTAAATAGCATGGCTAGATAACAAAATTGTTCACCAGCTGCGTTGAAAATGAATCCAGTACTTTATTTCTTTAAGATATTAAATGAAAAAAATAAATTTCTATTTTTTTGCTCTAAATTAAAATTCATAAATGAAAAAACTTAAAAACTAGCGTCCGGGTAGAGACCAAATAGACACACTTGTGGTGCCCTTAATCTCTTTTTGAAATGAACTCAAAGGACTAAATTTAATGTATGCACATAGTAGCATAAAGGAGAAAATTTACTCTCTTACATCCTTATGGGGCACCGCTCTAAATGGAGCTTGCCGGGACTGATTTTTCTAACGGTTCATTTTTGTAAACTTGATATTTTAGCTTGGCAGACAAGGAATTCTACAGATGTAAATTTATATTTGAACTCCTTCCAGTCTCTAATACAAGAAAATGAATTTAAAAGCCTCTAGTACTACGGAATGCACCTTCCGGATCTAATTCTTAACAGTCCTTTTTTAATTATAAACACACCTGATGTATGAGTTATTGACAACCTTGGGCAAGGTAGACCGGTTGTTTAACTGTGCATTTGTTGTTCGAATAACAATAAGTCAGTGGGACTTATATAATTTGCAATTCCTATTTTCTAAGTAGTTGTGAAAAGTAAATATATTTAATAGAAGGCAATGATTAAGCATAACTGAGAGTATGTAATTTAAAAGCGGTTGCCGACGGTTTTTATTTATATTTTTTTAAATGCAACTAGAACAAAGCTGATCCGTTACAATATAATTAATCGCAAAAGCCATTAGC
This sequence comes from Phrixothrix hirtus, assembly GCA_024586415.1. NCBI lineage: Eukaryota > Metazoa > Arthropoda > Insecta > Coleoptera > Phengodidae > Phrixothrix > Phrixothrix hirtus. The sequence goes on from JAHWXV010900045.1 coordinate 2,567, forward strand.
TTAACTCTTAAAAAAGAGGTTCCACTATTTTATATCCTATTAACTTTATTGGTTATTGCTTTACATACCAATTAATGATATCCATTGCGATATAATTAAAACAGAATTTGAACTACTTTTTTTAAAATGTACAAAACATTTTAAACATTCAATCAATCAGATTAGTCAGGTTAAAGGTTTAATTTATAAAATCTAAAAGCAATCCAGAGCTATTAAATTGATAAATGGTTAGTTTAGATCAAAAATTAATTTTTATAGTAGATCATAATTATTAAAACAATCTTATTTGTGAAAGTTACCGGTGTGCAGTGTGTGTGGTCTAGTTTGCACCATATGGGAGGATTTATTAATGACTGATGTAATCTTCTTTAAAGTTAATTTATCGTTGAAAATATAGAATTAACATTATGAATTTTAACAAAAGAAGAAGCCGATTTTAGCAAGAATACTTGCTACCCATTTAAGATTTCTTCCCACTCACTATTTACAGAGTTCCTTTAAAGCAAGTGTTCGGCAAACATACTATTACCAACAAATTAGGATTGTATAATTATCAAAAGTGTAAATAAATTGACAGTTTCAAAAGTTAATTTTAGAGCAAAAGGTTTTAATTAATTTTAACAGTAACCTACACATTTGAAATGCATTTTAACTCTTTCAACTGCCAACGCGTTGAATTACATGAAAGCGGTATTCTTTTACTATTTATATTAAATATATTTCTTAATTAACAAGAAATCATTTTTACTGATGTAGTAACAATAGAATAGAGTAATTCACTGTACTTTACCATAATTATAAAACTATTAGAAAATAGCTGTATTTTAAATTTTGAGTTAGAAGCTTTACTTTGTAAACATGTAAATGTAAAGCAATGCGTAACCTATGTAGGATGATTTTTTATTTAAAGTCGTATTTATATATCTTTGTCTAAACATATGTAGTAAAAGCACCCGAAACTTTAACATGTTATAAAATACAAATTACCCAAAAACGCTTTATAGGTTTCTTATAGATTTTTATCTTAATTTAAATTAAAGCATAGTGTATTTAAGCATATATTACCGTTTCCGCTTGAAATAAATATTCTACAGATATGTAAAATCTAATTCATTGTTTAACTCCGACATTTATTTTTTTAAACAACGATTATTATAATGTTATAACGAATTTCCTAACATTTAATTTTCATAAAGCATTCAGCTGTGCCAGATTCATAAGGTATTATTAACTATTCCTTCATTAAAAATGCCCTTTATAAAAGCAGTCTAGGCCTGCAGAACCTTGCATGTTGCAAAATGTCTCCCCGTGTACAAAAATAAGTTTAGATCAGTCAATCTTGAACACTTGGGTCCCTCTAGACGAAGGTCATAATAGCTAAGAGCAGTTCAGTATACCCTTTCGATTATTCATGATATAGCCCAGTTTAGTAGGAGTTAGTAAAACACCATGTGGATCTATAGGGCCAAAGAAGTATAGCAGAAATTATTGTTCATGGTACCGTAATAATTGCCGTTTTATCGTTGTTTGGACTTCCAGTACTTCAAGTCCCCATCCGTCAGTACCATGCCACTTAACACCTTCAGCCGCCAAGTAATTTCCTTTTCTGCCTATCTTCGCGAGATTAATAACCTTTCTTGAGATTTACGAAATCTTCAGTTTAATAGATACAATAAAGCACGAATTGATTGCTTGATTTTACAGATATGTTTTCATATACCTCTAGAGTTGCTTAGAGTATGGATCAATTCATGAATTTTGAAATATTAAGTTAAGGGTAAAATGTCGTTATCTAATTAATGTTATGGATGCTTGAGTCTAATAAGGATAAATGAACTTATTTATAAATCGTAGGATTCGTGATTAGATTTAATTAGATAATCTTTCTACCTGGATAGCCTTGTCTATTTTGTAATATTTTACTATAAGGCTACAACTTTTTAATTCATTTCACCGTTATTATTTTTACGGTCTGTTTCATTGAAATATTATATTACTCTCAGTATTAGTTATTTTTAGTTAGGTATATATCAGAAAAATAAGAGTACGTGACCACTACTATAAAGTATCGTAGCTGATTAAGTTCTAAAATTCTGTAAGCTATCGCTTCTCCTAAAGGATTCCGAACGTTGGTCTTCAATACTCAATTCCCTATGGCGAACTTATATCTTCAATAAAGTGGCGGCTTCACTATTAAAACCAATTTACGAAGCACTGCGGATGTTAGAATCCTCGGTGCTTCGGAACTTACATACCGCCTATCAATTACGTCCACTGGAACCACTTTGTCTCCTTAGTTAACCGTGCAAACCCGTAAACTCCGAAAATTAACTCTAACTGCTGAAGACTCATAGTGCCATTTCATCCCATCACAATGTGTTTACATATTAAATTATTGTCTAAGCTACTTAAATTCCGTTTTTACAGTAATCAAAGTAATATCCATTCTAATTCAAAACAATTGACTTATCTATGAAAATCTTTCATTATTCTATTGCTATTTCGTCCGCTGTATTTCATTTTAATGCAAGAAGTATTTACAACGAATTAAAATTCTGCAGAAGCTTCTTAAATTTTAACGAAATAGATTATTAAAGTATTACGTTATTTTAAAAATATTTTGTAAAGCTAAATGCGAATCACGTTGGTGAGTACTATACAGATTGCATTTTAAAATAAATTCAGGGTAGATATGACGAATTGAGATTGGGCGCATAAACTCAATAAAGTTGTAAATTTGAAATAACTAAGTCTCTTTTAATATTTCTAACGGCCATGTACGCGTGGAACGAGGCATAAAGACCTTATGCTTACCGTCCCCAAATCAGTTTTGTTACAGCCGGGCACTTGTAAGCGATTAATAAATTTCTAATTAAAATCAAACATTTTTAATAACTTTTCTAGGGGAGAAGTACGTCACTAGTATTGGATATCGAGCTCTGGAACCACGCCAAATCATTAGCGACAAGTAAGTATCGCCAAGTTCATTTGCAATGGTGAAACAACGTAAATAGCAACACGATTTAGTTAGCCTGCTTTTGTATTATCCTAGTTATCGTTGAGATGCACTACTTATTAATGTCATACTTAGATATTAAAACATGCACAATTTCCTATATTTAAGAAGGTTTTCTTTACTCTTATTTTGGACAGTTAACTTCAATTATTGACATGCCGCTGTATTTATTTAACATTCTCAAACAAAGCTTGTTTCAGCTTACTCAAACAATTGCTTTCTATCCCATTAGACATACGTATAACTGCAAAATATAAAAAACCAGAGGACGTATGCTCTAACACGGCTGAAGTAAGTAATTCTTTAACTGAAAAAAAATATTAAAGAATATGGCTTGTTCTCGGATATATAAGCAAAATAGTAGATTCCACGTTAATAAGACGTTTGGCATGTAAAAGTTCCTACGAGAGATTGAAATGCCGTCAGATTCAGGCGAACTTTGTTAGGTATGACGACATAGCTATAAATATGGGACTAGGAAATTTACACAGCCTGGAACCTCGATCACAAAAACAAAGGAATAACAAGTAATCTCCGAGGGACGTTTCCGACATAACAATTAAATGGTTAGTTACCAATTGAACACAAAAAGCTAGTAATTTTACATTAGAGGCAAGGTATCTTCCAAAATAAAGTATCGAATCATTTGTTTAGAGACCAAACCCACCTGTTGAAAGATTCGTCTAAGAACATTTCCTCGATAACTCCGCCTAGAATCAATTTTGTAGATTCTTTATAAATTAATCTTGTCAAATATTCTATTTTTGCTTTTATAAACATTTAAACAACGAAAAATATTTACTTGAACGAAAACTGCCATAAAATTTTGTCTAATGCTTTGTAATCTAAAATCCTAGTATCAAGAAGAAATGCTTGATTATTTTATCTCAAAAATTATAAATTATTGCTATAGAGCAAATCTAATCTCATTAAAAAGTAGTACGTTCCAGTTAAAACTAAACGAATTTCCGGTTTATCTTTCCCATTACCGATTTAAACCGGAAACCTAAAATATAGCGATTCAATATATTTAATAGTTGCAAAACGTTCAAAGCGATTTTTAGAGTTTATCTATTCCCAAAATGCAAACCCTACACTGGTGGCCTCGAATACTCACGTACGCATAAGTATACTCACGCGCATGCACGCAACCACGGACGCACACACGCGCGCACCGCACGTACCAACGCGCGCGCGGTCGCACCTACTCACGTACTTGCGCATGCGAACGTGTACCATCGCGCACCGTACGCACGCTCACTCACACACATGTACAAGCGTGCAAGTACGCACGCACACACTTACACACTCACATGATCACTTATACCACAAGAACTTATCGCAATCATGTACTTGCACTCAAAGCGATTGATAGACATCAAATCCTCAGTTCGTGGTAATAATTGTAACAGTGTTATGTCTTCACAAGAATGCATTTTATAATTCTAAATTTAAATATATGTACGTAACATCTGATTTTAGTAAAATTACTAAAACAAGAGGTATTCTGGAGATATGCAAACGCATGCTATGAGATAATGGTCCACAGTCCATATTGAACGCATAGGATTACGCAATGAGTAAATGGGATGCATACATTGGACCACGTTGCACGACCTCGAGAAAATTCTGTGAATCAGAGAAACTAAGAAATGAAAAATATAACCGCCTACGATTTGAAAGAGACTTTCACCACCAGACTGGAATCTAGCATTGAAGGAGAACCCTACATCCTGATGGAAAGAGCAAACGTAGCAACAAGGCTCAAACCAGGCCTAGCATTGTTTGGATATGAAATACCAGAACAGTAGGAATGTAAAATCCGAGAACGAGTATCCCAAAGCGACAGCCATCAACAGAACCTGGAAAACCCCATACAAATGGCACATGGACACCAGCATTATCACAGGCCCAGATATGCCATGCCAAAACCCCCTCTAATTAAGTATATTGTAATGTGTTTATGAATGGACAAAATTACTTCCCAGTTTTCTATTAATAATTGGTTTGTCTTAGTTTTGAAGTAATTTAGTATTTCACATTCAAATACACATTAGTTCTTTAGTTTAATTAAAGTCATATTTAAAATGGCATTATTTTATTTTATTTTTATGATTTGTATTTTTAACTTGATTTATTTCCGGGCAGCTTGTAAATTTCTTTTATGCCGCTAACATTCATGAACCAGTTCATTCTTGTACAATTTATATTTATATTAATTATGACCTTTGTTACATAACTAAGCTGAAAATTGCTAAAAAAATGTAATCGACTGTATTGTTTTGTAAACACCAGTATATCTAGATTAGAAGTTCAAGATCTTGACCTTACTCGAACAAAATAATACTGTCGATTTGCGATAGCCTTTTATCTACCTGCAATGCATCTACGTCATAAAACACGGGAATTTTTATAACTTTAAATAACTTTAATCACCCTATTGCAATTAATTAGACTATTTTTAACTTTCTAGTAACAGCTAGGATAAACTGTATAACTTTTTTTTAGTTTAAGTTAATCTGGGATCTTTAGACGCATTTTTGTATATAATAATTGAACCAACACGAATCATATGTATTTGCTATAATTAGATTAAGTCTATGTAATTGCTCTTTGTATAATATTTAATTATCCAGGTTTTCTAGCGAATAACGTTATTATGTGTCAGTTTCCTTTGTTCAATTTTTGATAACTTGTTCATATAAATCCAGGAGTTTCGACTGTAACAAATCATAACGTTCTTAATGTTCTAACGTCAATGTGTTCGTATGAGGGTTCATTCCCACTGAGAATACATACTTGTTTACCTTTTGTAAACAAAACCATTCATTTAAAAATGCAATTAATACCTTGAAATACCGTTAATCAAAACTGCATATTTTCTTTAAGTTGTAAGAAGACTTGCTTTCTGATTAAAATTATAGGATACTCTGATTCTTGGTAATTATAAGAAATATACTACCTCGTTTTCCATAGCATTGCTGTTTTTAACAAAATAATTTCATATAAGAGTCTACTTTATATAATTTTAGGAATCGTATACATTTTCGAAAGTTGCATCCACTGTTAGGGATTTATTTTAGTCAAAGGCTTGGTTATGAACAATAAATGTAAGTACTCACATATATGTTGAGAAAAATAACTACCCCATCGCCCAAAATCATCTATCGAGGGAAAAAACTTAGTTTTTCATTCCCGTCTACATTGTTGACGAACAAAAGTTCGCCGCGTCTTCAACACTATAACCCGAACTAACGTTAACTTATTTACAATCAGGCACTTAGCTATTACAACCATTAAAGCACCCGCTCCCATTGAATTATTCGAAGATTCACAACTTAAACAAATTCTGCGTAGAATCTGCTCGATAATAGAATCAATAAGATTGACTGATTATCATACTGGCAAAATACAAACGACCTCTACAATCAAATATCTGGTAGCTAAATAGTAACGACACCTATATTTAAGTAACAAAGGCAAATGATAACAGCTTTTAATAAAGAAAGATCTCTGTAAATAAAACAGAATTTAAGATATATTCTTTACCGATTAGTATATTTAATAAATTAGTGTTAATTTCTATAGCCTTCTTATTCCAAAAAACGATAATAACCAATACCTAACTACACTGTAAATGTGACAAATATAAATTGTATACAGGTACATGCAAAATTTAATTTAAAGTAATCATTTAAAGTAAACATTTTCATAAAAGCAAACTGCAGATTTAACTAATCATAAAATTCCATGAAATAGATGCAGTATGACTTAAAATGTATAAATCTCTTGTAAATAATAAATTAGGGGATGCACATGATTCGCACATTCTTGTAAATATAAAAGCGGACTTTTACAAGGACTCTTAAAGTCACCGTAATACAAATCATAATTAATAATTTTATGTTTGCATATACAGCATGGTCCATAAATATAAGTATATTATAAACCGGATTTAAGTACCTGCACGAGCTTTGAATTTTTGTAAATGTAATCCGCTTATACGTGTGTTTACATTTTAGCTAACTCAAGGCCCTGGACCTCCTTTTCGACTCAACGTTACTCTAGGCATACTATTTGCAAGTAATCCCAGAGATCACGTGGCACCATACCAGCAGATCTGGTCTTCGAACGAAGTTTCCAACCAAATGGTTCATTGGCACCATGCTAGTAACCACTGCGAGCAATTATGTAGGAAGAGGGATCAAACTCTTCTAAATCAAACGCCAAAAAGGCCTTTGAACCATGCCACTTACAAGAGATCCCAACAACCAACAGCAAACCTAAAGCCAGACGAGTTCCCTTAAGGGGAGAAGAATTCCGCATATATGGGAAACTGACCATTTTAATATCGCTTTCCCATTGGTCTACATCTTCAACCTACACCAACATCAAAAACCAATATGAAGGGATGCAAAGATGCAAAAGCAACTCAGTTCTTGTCTGATCCTCAACAGATTGAGAAGTTCTCCACTGCAGTGTTATTGCCATCATGTCATAAGTGCAGCGAATATTGAATGCGATTTAACTCGTCAATTAAAGGTGACGCGAATGGAATCGGTTCCTAAGTAAGTGCCTATCGGTGATCCTTGTAACTTTCGCTGACTCTTTACAAGGTCTTTCAAGGGGTACGTGTTCAAGAAGTAACACCCCAATTATTAACGAACTTTTAGCTATTTGTTCAAAAATAGTCGTGTATTCAGAACTCGCAAATATTTGATTCTTTTGTTCAAAAAGAACTCAATTGTGTGTAATCATAGTGTGTAGTGTTAACCATTTGTTGCTTTCATATTTTATTTGTAAAGTTAACGTATGGTGGAAAAACTTAATTCGAACGACTAAACTCCCACTATATTAAAATAGTTTTATGTTTACTTTTTTATTCACTTAAAATGCCCACGATGTTGGACAAATATGTAGTGTATTTAATTTTGTACTTCGTGATTGTTAAGTTAAATAAATTTACTTTATAGTTGTATATTTAGTTACCTAACCACGAATTTCTAATTTGCCTTACAGCGAATAAGTTGCCTACCTGTCTTTAATATGCTGCAACCCACCCTACACTTTGCTTTAAGATGGAATAATGTTAACTCATATCAAATCTCAACACTAAAAATAAAAATATTAATTCAATAAACACAGATAATAAATTATAAAATTCAAATCTCTGAAAAAAAATAATAAAGTTCAAACTTCGACACACAAAATCATAATAAAAAATCAAATTTGTAGAATGGCAACCTTTTATTTTAAATTAAATTCAAATTGCAACAAAAGAATCAATTTCCGAAATAAATGTTAAATTCAAATTAAGCTTACTTTGAGTTCATTCAGTCATCAGTCAAATCTAAATAACGAATGAAATCGTACTTAAACTTAAATACTAATTTCAAAAATTATTCAACCAATTAATAAAAGTAGTCTATAAATTTAAAATGGTATAACCGTCTTTTATTTAAATGGTTATTTATCGTTTACTGTTATTTAAAATCAATCACCTTTGTAATTCTATTTCACTAACCTTTTAAGTAGTCTTGAAATACACACTCTATTGTTGGACTAATTTTATACTCTCTCGATAATACTCAAATTGTCAATGACCTTTCAACCCGTACTGTTTAAAGTGGCGTTGATAACTTCTTATTTCTTGAAATGAATACTGAAAAGAATTTAAAATGTTTATAAAAACTGTGTGTTAACAATCGTGAACACTTCTTGATTGTGTATTGTGATGTTGAAAATAAATCCATATCATTTGGAGATAATTATTTATTGTTGTAAATTAAATTTATAATTTTCTTCTACAAAACGGTAGCCATGTACTTTTCCATCTATATGTAAGTATTTTAAAATAATATTTATAAACTTAATTTAATTATTCTTCCTTAATTGCAGTGGTAACGAATAACGTTGAATTCCAAAAGCAACTAAATTTATTTAAATGGTTGTAAATACTTTCTCACCTGGCAAAATAACTTTAAGTAATTTAATGCAGGTAATATTTTTTAATTTATGCTTAAATTCTTATTAGTTTATCTTCCTTCTTATTTTCTTCTTACTGTTCTTAATAAAAATCAATTTTATTTAATTAAAGCTTCTTTCAGCAAACCGAACTTGTTTCAGGTTATAACGTCTTACTTTGATTAACTTGGATCAGTTTAATTAAACTTTATTATAAGAAACATGACCTAATTCAACGGTGGTGAAAATGCTATTGAGGATTAGTGAGGATTTAACCATAATGTAGACTGAAACTGCCGAATAAGCATTATTAATTTGGCAATCTTTAAATAGACATGAAATCTTGTATATGGGATTAAATTGGATTTTGAAAACATATTATTGTTTAAATTATTGACACAATCTTTCTGTGATACCTTATTACATAATTTTTGAATTTTAAAATTATTTAGTGCTAAATTGGTAAGACACCAAACTGGTTTGTGTGCATGATAAATTATTTTAATATTTATGACATTTTGTGCAAAATTTCAATCAATAGGAAGGAAAATACCACTATAATATTCTACAGCTTCTGGTTATTAATATTTCCATAATTATTTTGAAGAAAATTGTGTTTCTTCAAAGTATGATGCATTCAAAGATTCACACACTTTGTTTAAATATTTCACTATTACTAAGCTATAATGTTTAATTGTTCATATTGTAATCTCTATTTACATGTATTATATAATTTTCAACATTTGCATTAATTAATTCTTTCCCTTTAGTAAGAATGTTTCAGGAATTAACCGCAACCTTTTCTATTTATTTAAATTATTACAATTAGTTAATGCAAATGTTCAGATATTTCATCTGCATGTGTTTACTAACATAGTATTCTAAATTTACCTTATACAACTATATACAACTGTTTATTTTGAAATTTGACTTAAGAATTTTAACTTTTCCGATTCTTGCGCGTAATTTATTATATTCTTTAATTTAACGTTTTTCCTGTGAGAATTGAATCTTTTTATAACTATATCAACTCCTTATATTAATATTAGCAAACTATTTTACATGTTTTCAAACTTATATACAGTTTGCTTTGAAATATGAGGTAACGTAACCAAATTCATGACTTTATCCTTATATATATACCTCTATCTATCCATATATATATATATATATATATATATATATATATATATATATATATATATATATATATATATAGATTTCT
>JAHWXV010900077.1:0-10061 GCA_024586415.1 Phrixothrix hirtus
ATATATATATATATATATATATATATATATAGTAATATACCAGAAGGTTTAAATGAAAATAGTGTTATCCATTTATGAAAACCTATTAAGGAATATGGGCAAGATCAAGTCTGCGTCGAAGACTTAAAATCACCCAAATTAACTTTTACAGTATTACGTAGGTACATGTGGATCCACGGAAAGTTGTTTTGTGGCACTAGAAAGAATTAAAAGCTTGATTAGAAATTCTACAGTTCAAGGGCGGTTTTCTAATCCGGTATTGCTATTAATAGAGAAGGATTAGGATTAGTATTAGTATTAGTATTTTATAAGAAATGTCTTGAGTACAAGCTTTTTATTATAACGTAATGGATGAGTGAGCTATCTACAACAGCCTCCCCATTTATTAAAACCATGACAGATCACTAATATCAAACAACTGTTTACGGCTCCAGATATTATATTCGGGTGTTATGATTTCCAGTTTGGGTATCCTTATATAAGCAAATACTTTAAACTTTTGTCATTTGCATATACTTTATAAGTAAATTATTAACACTTTCAAAAATGCTATAGTTCTAGGCATCTAGAAAAATATTTTGAAACGATCAACCTTAATCGAATAACTTGAATATGTCCTATGAGAATACAATATTGAGGGAAGGTGATGCTGAAATTTTACGTTTTTAATTAAAAATTTGGAATTCGTATTTAGTTAAGAAAGAATTAAATTTCCAGGCAACCCATTGTATACGTGTTCCCTGGCAGCGCAGTATGGCATTGAAAAGTTTAGAAATCATAACGGGAGATACTGTCAATTCTTTTAATGCTATTTTAGAATGCGCGCAATTACACTACTTGATATTTTAAATGATTGCACCTTCCCGATAATTGGCGAAATCCTTTGTAACTTCTGTATTTATACATTTTTTAATTTTTAGATTTTATGTACTTATACTTGTTCACGTTGAAATATACAGTATACATTAGTTATAAGCATAGATTAATTGAAATGGAAATCCATCCACCCTTTCTCCAATGTTCCATTAAACAGTAAATTACTAAAATGTGGTTGTTTGGACAATTATGTTAGAGATGTACCCATTAATATGTCGTCTACATTTACTATACTAAATTATATTTATTTATTATATCATACATTATATTGAATGAGCCGATGTGTAGTAGAGTAAGGTTAACATAATTTATACCGAATCAATTTCTCACCCCTATGTTTTATATCTAATAAATAATTTTCAATTTTTAAAGAATAGAGTGCGTTCACTAAAAGATTTGAATAAAAGCTTTATATAAGGTTTAATAATGTATTTTAAAGCATAAGGTCTCATTACAATAATTTAAATTTTAATGAAATGCTACTTTAAAATAGGGTCTGTTGAATTTTTCATCTCAACAAGGTTCACATAGAAACAAAATTATAACTTAGATTAATGCCTCTAGCATCCTTTATTCATTTAAACTAACCAGCTAACTATAAGTTTGATTTTTATTAATTAAATGAGTAAGGTAATGTGCTCACCGCATACAAAAGGTCTGTACTTAAAAAAATACTATTTAGATAGTATTAATTAGTTAGGGTCTACCTTAAAGGTATCTAAGCAAATTCAATTAGTTGTTTACTTTGTAGATTTTCGTACAAAATTCAAATTGTATTTGTGTAGTGTAACAATTTTTATTACCGTCATTACGGTACGTCTTTCTAGGATAACTGGAAGCACCGAATGAAGCAAAAGAAAATGTAGGGGAAATTGTTATGAAATGCACAACGGTATAAATACTCTGACTTCATATCCTTAAATACGTTCTACCTGGTGAGAAGTTCACGTTACGTTCCAGCTGCATTTTTCGTATTGAATGCAACTTTTAATCTAAAATTGCTATAAAATATTAAAAGGAACCGTAATTAAGTTTATCAAATTGGAAAACGAAAATAAATTTAAAATAAGAGGTAGTTGAAGTGGCCCTTGGGTAACAGGTGAACGATTTTACTAATAAATCAAGCTTTCCGATTTGTTTTCATTTTATCCGTAAAGGCTGAAGCACTTTTCTTACCAAGAATAAAATATGACGTTTTACCATTTGACAATAGACAAAGGTATCACTGAATCTTCGTATACCCATATACAAACACAACGTTGCTAAGAAACCAAAGAATCGTTTTTGTTGCACGTGGTTCATTTACGAGTTGTTTACTATTACAACGATTTATTTAAATGTACCATATTGTAAGATTAAGCCGAACAACATATGTCACGGTGTATTCTTTTCACGTAGTTTTATCAACAATCTTCTTTATTGCAAAATTTTTGAGTCAACCCTCGCCCCATCCACCTTATTTCGCCATCAAAAGCTTTTCAATTCAATAAAAGTTCACTTATTTTGTATATTCTATATTTAATAGCGTTCGTTAAGTAATCTTAAAGTTCTTGTGGCCGACACGATTATAGTAACTTTCTAAAAATTCAACAATTTAGGTCTTAGATTCTCTCTTTTACACAATATAATCAAAAATGCATATATTAGAACTTTTATAGACTATTATCCACCTTGACCAACTATTTTCACCGATTATCACTACAAGATTTTCAATTCGTTAAAACATCATCTAGTTTGTACACACTGGATTTATATGCGATTATTTAACTGTTTTTGCGTTGTAATGGACGAAATATCGAACGCAGACGACACCGACGGATTTACCCTATTATTTTAATTTGGAAATCGTTATCAGTAACTGAATGTATTTTATATTGGATTCGAAAGCAACAGAAAAAGCAACTTCCTTTGAATATCAATAATAAATAAGCTATGCCGAAAAACAAAACAGTGAATGGGAATACAAGTGAAGTGCGCTGTTGCAAACATAAATTAGAGTACATTTTAAGTAAAAATAAGGAGACCATTAAACAAAGTACAACGAAATGAACACGAAAATATAAGCTGAAGAATAAGAAAAAAATTGCATAGGAGCATGTAAAACGTATATAAATGGGATAATAGTAGAACAAACAAAGCAAGCGATGAAACGGTGGAAATGAGAACCATATAAAGAAAGATAGAAGTTAAATAACTAGAGATAATACAGATGCCATTACTAGGAACAATCAGTAAGGCATAGAAAAGTACATCGATGAAACGCTGCATATATAAAGCACAATCACATAACTTAGCACATAGATTGCGAATGAGGAATCAAGTTATAAGTTATTGGGAACTTAAAAATACACCCTCATATTCGACTACATCACATTTGTAACGTGGCTGTTAAATGTTTAACTTTCCGTAAACTGAAAGGGAGACCTTCGCATAAGATCTTCCATTGCTGGTTCGATTGTGCGTTCGCTACAGTTTGAATTCAAAGACACAATATGAATCCTCCAATCTTACTTATAATGTGCACCAGAATTTATATCACTACAAAGTTATATCTCAAACGTGTGGAATAGGTAAGACTGAATCACTCGGGTGTATCATTTTTGTACTGTCATTAACTTGTTGGATCTTGTACTTATTTTAGGAAGGAGAACAATAATAATAGATAACAATTTTAATAAAGCTTCTTGTCAGAAGCATTTCAATTAAGTCACTCAATGATTGATATTTTATATTTTATCTTGCAAATAACAAAAAAAGCTATTCTCACGATAGTTCCCCTTTGTCTTACATCAATGTTAATTGTATTTGCTTGACATTTCATATCGCTCTTGCGAATTCATGTATCCCCAGGCATTTGTTGTTTTACTGTTATATAAGAATACTTAAAGTAACACTCAAACTAGAATTATTATAGTTAAAGAGAATAAGACAAAGTTCTGTATTTTACTAACTAATAATCTCAATGTGGGTCATCAAAGATCTTCTCTTTGGCAAATCCACTGGATGTAGAGATATAGGTTTCTTACTCTTCCATGCTATGAGCAAATCCACTGGATGTAAAGATATAGGTTTCTTACTCTTCCATGCTATGAGATCATAATTTACTGAAATTAATTTGATATTACATTTTAAAAGATAATGTAAATAATTTTAATTTTATTGATCAGATTCTTCACTTATCTTACAAATTCAATTCGTTATTCAACAATAGTCAATGGCTAATTTCCGGAAACACTATCTCTCGTATAATTTATTCTAGTTGACAAAATGTTGTGCTAGATAACCTTACTACGCCCTTACTCACCGAAGGCCTAGCATGTTGAAATTCTTAGACATTCTATTACAAGTTACATCTATCTTTTAGAATAAGAATATTTATGAACGTTCACCACAAATTAATGAATTGTGTTATTCAATTAATCAAAATTGACAATATATGTCACATAACTGAAGGTATGAATACTATAAATTTTAAAACATCGAACAAAATTTCATGCTTTCCCACAATTAGGATATACTTAGTTTGATATATGTTTCTTGTTTCTTGTGTGTCTTGTAATGCCATTACAATTATCTTAAATTATTCCTTACTCATTTTCAACAAACATTTTCTGACATAGCTTTTCGTTTTAAATCTCCAAGCATAGAGACAGCATATAGTTTGAGCCTGCCCGAGCAAGTGTTATATACCAGTGGTTATAATAATAATAGCGTTTTTTATATATTATTTTGAAATTAATAAACATAAATGTTGTTGTTACTACAATAATAAGAAATCAAATCAATGCATAGCCTATACGTCATTAACAACCAAACAAAATGGAACTTATAATCCTATTTTTCTCGGGGAAAAATTGCTTTGACTGTAAAGAAAAGGAATTCTTCCTTCTAAATGAAGCATTGTAAAGTAATACCGGTGATATAGCTCTTCGTGGCTTGATTGATCGTTTTGTTTGTGAGCAAGTGTGAATTAACCCAAGCAAGCTTCCATAGAATCCACGAAACATCATTCACTTTGTAGTTTATTAATCGCATAATCCAATCTCAGGAATGCTCAAAGTTTTGACTTGTTTCTTAACAAAACGTTGGTAGGTCGCTAATTCCGTTTTAGGAAAACCCAAATCACCCTAGGAATGCCATAGTACACCTTCATACATTAGGAGGTGACGTAGTTGCTATTAAACGAGATAGAGTGTGGGAAGAGCCCAACGCAACCCTATCTATGTCCACAACAATCTCCGATTTCTTAAACATAAAACACTCTATTACGAACAGTACCGGAGATAAAGGTCTCCATATCCTAGAAGGTCGTTTCGCTTGGAACATAGTGTGAAGAAATCTAAGAAGGCTGCCAGAAACTGTCGAAATGAGATCACAGATTTCGCAGTTTATTGTTAGCATGAATCAATCGCAAGTATAATGGTTAATTTATTAAACAATTATACTATCTGCGTTTATTTTCTACCAACTAATCATACTGAGCATTTTTAACACAGAGTTCATAAATTACCTCCTATGTTTTAAAAAATTTGGTTCCTCTATAAGCCCTAAAAAAACAACATAATTGCGATACGATACAATTTCTGAATAAAATTTACAATACTTACAAAAACCTTATACTTAAATTTCATTTATAATGACCAATCTGATAATAAGTCTTCTCTATCAATTAGTTAGTAAAGGAAGTACCGTACAAATTACGACTTCAATAAAACCAATGCACTTGTACAATAACATACCTAGTTATCATACAAACATTCTTTGATGGAGACCAAATTAAGTTTAGTCAGCCAATAAATCTATCATTGTATTGCTTCGAGCATGACACATTACATTTCATTTTAAAAAAAGAAACGTTGTTTCTTATTTGAAGTATCAAGGTCTTTATCAACCATTTAATTTTTATACAGTTGGAGCGCAAAATTGTAAAGTACTTGCTAAATGCTTAACTTACTGTAAACGGAATGGGAGACCTTACAAAATCTTCCGTTCATCAGGTAGAGAACTTTTGCCGGTTCGACAGTGGGTTCGTTACATCTTGAGTTTAGAAGCCCAATACTAATTCTTCATGCTTATTTGTAAGAGCCAGAATTCGTATCGTTACAAATTCAGATCTTAATAAGTTGAATAGAATGTTGTATAGACAAGCCTACCGCATCCAAGTCTACCTTTTTATGCCATTGTTGATTTGCCAGATCTCATACCTATTTTAGAAAGCACCAGAACATTAATAACAGATAATAAATTTAATAAAGCTTCTATTTACAGGAATTTGGGTTAAGCTACTCAAGGATCGATATTTTATATTGTAACAGAATAAGGTGTACTGACGATATCGCTTTTGTATTAGCTAAACCTTAATTGCATCTGCTTGATAGTTTGAATCCCTCCACGGAATTAATCAATTCCTGGGCATTTGATGTTTTGCTGTAACATAAGAATTCTGAAAGTAGCAATTCAGACTTAGATTGTTATAGTTAAAGGGAATAAGGTAAATTCTTCTGTACTCTACCAATTAATTGCCTCAATGTAAAAGTTGTCACTGATTATAAAGATATGAGCTGCTCAGTCTTTCTTACTCGGCAAGGACTAGGATTGGGCTCTATTATTAGCTCGTGTTTTGCGGAGTAAGAATATTTATTAAGGTTCACCAGAAATTAAGCGCAGAATGAATGAGTCTACTAAATCCGTCGAAACTGATTATATACGTCACGATGACTCTACATTTTAAAACGTCAAGCAAAACTTTGTGCTTCTCGGAAATTAGAACACTAGATTGAATATTTTGTTATAAATATGCTTCTGGTATTTTATTATTATTATTTTAATTATTTGTTTCTAATGATGAGCTCAAATGAACAGCTGCGCATCATCAGCTCCCATACGACGTTTTAAGCACAGGCTCTAACTTGTAACCGTATTATTATAATTGGGTACTTTCATATATTGGAAAATACTTTCTTTCTTTGACGATAATGAAAATAAATCGCCATAAAAATTCACTTATAATAATAACACATTCAAAGATAATCAGAAAGTTGTTCACAAGACTTTAAAAGTTTTAAATATTTACGAATTCAATGGCGGTATCTAGAACATACGCTATTTATCGTAACGTCACGAGCCAGTAGATAGAAACGCACTTGGTAGTCCTTTATAGGTGTTTACGATAAATAAACCCTTCCACGCCGGTAGAAATGTTTAATTTCCGTTTATCCTAAAAACTATTAATCATGGATACAGAATAAACACTTGATAGGTGTGAAGCGATTTAATTGATGTAAAAACACCTAGTATGTGTCATCACAATACTCAACATATTCGAGGTTTTACAAATCAAATCCGCTGCGTAGTTTTGTATAGCTAGCTTTAACGTTAGTAATAGTGCAGGCACAGTTTATTAACCCATTTAGTAATGGAAAAACGATGTGTGAAGGCTACATCCAACAACTTACGCAGAGTGGACATTTTTGTGCTAGGAGAATTTCTCAAAAATGATTCACCGAAATAAGAGGCGCCAAGGCACAAACGTAAGTAGATGAATATCGTTACTTCTTATTACAAATTAGATAAATACCGCAAAATTGTTTTTAAAGGCCTAACTGCTTATTTTACGTAATTCTATTTATTTTGTAGATTATCAAGAGAGTGATAATCGGAAATAATAGTTGTATTGTAAAAGAAAAATATGCCCAGAACACCAAATTCACAATAAGCATATGGTGTCATTAACAATAAGTGAAACCAATGAAACCGTAGAAAATATTTAGTGCTGCGTTTGTGCAGCATCATCTGTAATTTATTTGAATTGATTTGATAATGATAGCGGTACATATAAAAATTATTGCATTACAGGAGGCTGTAAGTTGTATTTTTACAATGAGGTACAAAACTATGATATGTTAGTTATGTTGTACAAAAAGAAACTTCACTAGCGTATTTTCAAGATGTTTATTGTTTAACACCGGCTACCCGATTACTGATATAGACCGCTACTGGCTGCTGACGTAACTTGAGCGCGTGACGAATTCCTGATCAAATAGCGCCATATTGTTTAAAACCATGAATACACGTAAGGACTGCTTGAAAATACGATATTTTTACAAAACCAAAATAGGTGAAAGCTCTCAATTACTAACATTTTAAATATAGGATGTTATTCCAACATTTCAATATTAAACTGTTGGGTAATTATACTAACAATATTTCTTATGATTTTTAGTTGCAATATTATAAACTCCTTTTTACAAATTTCGTTTTTTGTTTTACAATCTTTATAAGCAACACTTCTCAATACAAACACGCTCAACTAAATGTAACACAATGAGTTTTTCTTACATATTGGTTAATTCCTACTCAGATTATATATTATTCAGCAATCTTCATTTTTAGAAGCTTATTGTAAACAAGAACTTGAAATTATATAAATGTTAAGCTCCACGCATATAACACTCACTGTATTTAATTTCTTTAAATTTATTTTTCTGGCATTCTGCTGATATTTGAAGTGTGTTGAATTTTATATACTTTCTAAATTATGTATAATTTATTTTACACGGTACACTAGTGTAGCTGTGTTGCAAATAACAATGTGTATATGTAGTAGCTATGATATATGTATATATCCATGACGTATATATTTTTTCATCTCTTGGTTTAAAACTGATTTTAGAATTCTATTTTCTTATATAACATGCTATCAAGGTAGTAAAAAACATGTCAAGTACAGCGTAACTTCGCTTAGTCGAATTATTCAAATTTAGCTTTTTATTGAAACCGCCTGCCTGCCAGGCTTTTATAAAGGTTAGACCAAAAAACTCCATTTGAATTCTTTCCAAAGATTAGCTATAACGTTTATAGTTATTTAAGGACAAAGATGAAAATATTGCTTTTTAAATAATGGTATAACTAATTTAAGTTAACTGACCTATTTTGTTTTTGTTATTAATAGAACATAAGCTATTCCGTTTTTATTAACTACCTTGTCCATTTAATATGCAATCGCTTGTTGGTAGGTTCAGTAGCATTATCAGCACTAAATTTATTATTCTGTCCCTCTATGTAGAAGGAAATGAATAATATAAATAATATAAGTAAGTTTTCGTAGATATTCTAAAAGTGAAACTGTCCTGATACTTCTTGGACATGTTCATGTCGATTGAAAGGCTATAAAATATTTTAATCCCTCTTTAAGCATTTTTCTTCAATAAATGTATGTTGTTTCGCAAACTTATTTTTTTTTAATTTTATTTTCACGTCGCTTTACGCATACTAATACTGTACGAGTGTGTATTTGTCTATGGGAAATTAATCATTGGAATTGCTCCAACTTTATACTCATTTTCAAAAGTTTTTAGCTAGGCAAACCTTTTATAGAACAATGGTTTTAGCACAGTATTTGCTTGCTAAAAGCATGGTTAAGAACTTCACCTACTATTGCAAGGTGAATATTGATAAATTAAGCAGTTCAAACACATAATAGATAGTAACGTTCCATGAATTTTAAAAGTTAATGTCGATTTCTTTAATTATATTCGTTTAAGTTAAGATTCATTTTTGTTGCCAAAATTCCGAATTTCGTTATTTATATTTATATTTTTAATTAACTTTTCATTTTCGTTTAAATTTGAAATTAAAATGTGAGTTTACCATTTTTGATTCCGCTGCCAACATTAATTTTTATGTATACTGTTATAGTATCTCACTTGTCATATATATTTCTTTATTGATTTATTTATAGATTTACGTTAAAATGTGGAATTATCTTCCTTTTAATTTCGATGATAGTAGTATACTAAGTAACGTTCTGGATAGCTTTTAGGTAAGGGGAAGGCGAGGGCGGGGGGCAGGTCGATTGAGGCAAATAAAGGGATCGCGGGCTGGGTTCCACTCCCTGAGTTTTCCAAGGGTAAGATTCAGGAGTGTGTTTAGTGCGAATGCAAAAAGGATTCATTACGAGTAGATTAAGGGCCGTGTGTCCAAGTGTGTAAGTAATCGTGTGGGCGTGTCTGTAAAGAAGTAGTTCTTCCTAGAGTTGGTTAGAGCGAGCTCGAAGAGTGGGGTGAGTAATGGGCGGGAAGAATGGAATATAGTAAGTAAAAGGGGCGTGCCTGAATGAAATATGGCCGCCAGTAAGTAATAAAGAGGCGTGTCTTGTTAGTAAGAACAAAATGGCGCGCCGACAT
>JAHWXV010900102.1:0-14024 GCA_024586415.1 Phrixothrix hirtus
TCCTTAAAACAATTGCCCGGATGAGTATTGCAGTTGTTTCTGCTTTAACGAAATACATTATTTACTTTGATTGTTACTGAATATTATTTTTACAAGTCTAAGTTCTATATTTATTGCTTTAAAAATGTACAATTTAATCAATTCTGCTACATTGTATCATCGTGCTGACGCAATGTTTACCCAGCTGCAACAACTATGCATTCTTATGGATTTTACAAGTTGCAGTATTTTTCCATATTCTACGAAGTACATTGGAATAATTTACTAAAAAGGTAACTTACGCTTAAATAAAAGAAATTTCTTAATAATTTCCAATTTGAATTGAATTTGTAATTAAAATACTATAAGTAGCTAATATAATTCGTAAAGCATATTGATGCTACTTAATTTAGATAATTTACACAAAAAAACTAGGGAGAGCTGACATAATATCATTAATTTTCTTTATCTCCTATAAAGAATATAAACTCTTGTTGTTCAGATATAGTGAAGCGTCTAATAAAAGAATCAATCCCCCCAACCGAGGTGCCATATAATCCACGCCAACTTTAATATAACGATCACCCTGGATCCCCCTAAAGGTAGGAAATTTTAATTGTATAGTGTCAAAAGGCAATCATCAGCAGCAATTTAACCCTTTAAGATTGCTAAAGTTGTACACTCGCCAAAATTTAGACGAATAAGTGCCCAAAGAAAACATTATACAATTCGAAATTATTGCGGTAGCCCGTATAGCTAAAGTAAAGTTACCTGAAATTCAAATTAGGGAAGATCGCAAATCTGATTAAAAGTCGATCGTGGCCGTATTTTGTCAGCTATTTAATGTACTTTCTTAGCATAGATCTAAATGGAAGATTTTTAAACGTTTAGGAATTTTCCTTTAAATAAGAATAAGAAATATTATGTACAGCAAATATTTTGCTGTCATATGTTTAATTATAAGGGATTACCTGAACTTTACGTAATCATATCGGACTACGTTTCTTGGTATTAAATTAAAAATAAAACGCCACTTGGACAGTTACATTTGTGTTATTAGTTTTTTCCATATTAGAAAAGACTTCTCTGATAGAGGCGATTCATCGTTCTATCGAATAGTGTTCGGTGATAGCTGGCCATATCAAAGTTTGATACAGTTCGTCCGGCGTAACCTGAGAAAAAGTTTCACTGCACGCATGTAAAGTGGGAACCAAATCACGCCTAGTACACTCTGCCAGTTTACATAATTTTTTGTATAACAAATTGCATAGTATCAAAGGTTGGCAGAGCAACGCTTCGCTACAATTACAGCGGTGTAAATATGAACGCAGTATGTACTAGACGAAATACATAGAAACAGAATATATTGAACAGGAAATTTTCATGGATTTTGTAACCGGCCCATTGAATATTCGAACCACAAGTCAGAGTGATTCTAGTGATAGTGAAGTGGAATTTAGCAATACTTCTGATGAGAGTTAATCTTTTTCGGGGAAAATAATCCTAGAATGTCAATAATCTCTTTCGAATTTTGCTTAGTCATTTAAAACTTAAAATAACGGTCATTATTGCAAAACATAATAGCACTTAATAACTTGCTTCTTATAACACATGCTGTTGTTATTTTTACGAAAATACAACAACATTTCTATGGGTAATTCAATTTAGTTTTTAGAACAATTTATTAATAAAATCTAAATAGTCGTCTTTCTGTTTTAAGTGTACTTCAAGGTGCAAACTCGTAAAGCAACCACGAAGTAAGGCATATTAAACCAAAGCAGAGACTCGTTTTTTCTCAGGTTACGTCGGACGAACAGTAAATGATCGTTTTTTTATTATTTAAGACTCCTATACACTAGATTAGGCAACCCAAAATGCAATAATCAAATATTATTAATTTTTAATAGTTGCGCTTGCGCAATTAATTAAAAAATGTGGATAAAACTATTGTTCATAAATTCATATTATTCCACAAGACACTCCAGAATTATTTTTTAAAAATTTTAATTGCAAGTATTAAAAATTAATAATATTTGATAATGCATTTTGGGTTGCCTAATCTAGTATAGAGTAGCTTTAAGGATTGCCTGTAAATGTCTTTTTGAATATGAAATATTGTATAAAGCAATGTTATGCAGAAGAAAGAAGAATAATAAAGAAAAATAACCATCAAAGCTGTATAAAACCTTTAATACGTTTTTTATTATCATCACGGTCTTATTTGTATTATTAAACTGGTTACTGCATTAAATATATATAAAAAAAAAATGAATCGTTACGAATTTATTTCGTAAATGCTATATAGAGATGTTTCTACATATAAAACTTTTGCATTAGAATATTCAAATATTTCTTAGAAATTGTAAAAATAACATTTTTATTATTTATTATTTCATCTACAACGTTTTAATCGCGTAATACTGTAAAACTTTAGACGCTAGTTGTTAGTGTAACGGTTGGATATTAAAACTTTCAGTCCCTCGAAGAAACTTAGTAATTTTAATAAATAGGGGTTTAAAATGAGTAACCCACCTTACATTTTATAAAAGTTTTAATATGAGAAATTCTTAATACACCTAGACTCACTAACAATGTGCTTTTGCTAACAATTATAGTTATTGACCTAATTGTAAGTAATATTATAATAAAGAGTTCAAATATATATTAGAAAAAAATTCTACTTATAGGAAGTACATAAGGTTGTTTGTGAAATACTAAGGTACGGAATAACTAATTAAAGATCTGTTTGTGCCTCAGTACCGTACAAAGGTTTTCTGGGATAACCTAGTCTGTAAGAGGAAATTTTAAAGGACTCATCAGTTCAACTTTATAGTTTTTTTAGAAGGGCCCGTTATACCCCTTTGCGAATACAGATAGATATCAAATAAATGTTTTTACAATTCACTTCCCGAACTGGTTTTATTAGAACTTATAAATACCATCAATGCTATCTTTTCAACAGTTAGTTGGAAAGAGGCTCTAGTAATAACAATTCCGAAAAAAGGTAAACAAACGTCCGATCAATCTACTAAACGGCCTCACTAAGCTAGTAGAACACTTCGCTAATGTTAGATTATAAACAGTGCTGGAATCTAATGACAAGTTATCAAATACACAATTTCAATTTCCGAAAGAGCTTCCAGCAGTACAATAGGCAGCAATTTTAACAAATTACGTTACCATAGCCAAAAACGAAAAACGTTTATCATATGTCAGCATATTTGATACATAGAAGGCATATGATAGGGTTTGGAAGGATGCAGTCATACTCAAAATTGCACTCCTTAAAATTCCGATCGACTCTACAAGGTTGATCAGCTCATTCCTGTCGGATAGAGTCTTTCGAGTAAAAGTAGGTACAGACATTTCCGCTGTTAGAAAGACAAGAGAGAGTCTTCCGCAAGGATCGCCCCTCTCTTCAATATCTTTATCCACGACGTCCTAAAATTTGAAGAAATCAAAGGACTCAAAAGTATCCAATTCTCCGATGATACTGAAATCCTATCCAGCAATTACAGAATATCCTACCCTAGAGCTAGGCTTAGAAAAGCAGAAAAAACTCATCAAAATTTTTGTAAATCTTGGAAAATCAACCTAAATTCTCAAAAGACCCAAATAATCCGTTTTACTAAAAGACGAGGCGAACCCCATCAATTATGTACACATAAAATTAAAACAAGCTACACTTACCATGGGCATAGTCTTAGACACAAATTTAAATTTTCAGCTCCACACCAAAAGTAAAGCAATTCTTGTGAAAAAGTCAATTTTCAGAGTGTATAACGTTTTAGGACCTAAAAACAAAATTAAATTAGAAGTAGAAAACAAATTATGGTCCTTGGGGTCACCTAGAGCTAAACAAACAATAATAAAGGAGCAAAACAAAATACTGCGTTTAATAACCAACGCTTCGTTCTACATGAATAATAAAGACGTTCGTAAGGATTTAAAGGCTACTGGCCTTATTAAGCTAGCAGTTCTGCGCAGAGCAAATATGCTCAAGTGACTGGCTAACCACTCTTTTGATTCGATTAAAAAATTGGCTCATTGTTTAAAAACAAGCACAGACTAAACCATTAAATAAAGATCATTCCATTCCCTTCTCACTTGAAGTAGGGAATGTAAACAAGCTCCCTTACATAGCAAATCACAGCTAAATAAAAATAAGCTGTAAGTAAAAAAAATCATTTATACGATAAATTCAGGAAATAAACGATGAATTCGAAATTACACAATTGAGATATTCACTTTATATCTCTGATTTTCCACAAAATGGCTTGCATCTCTTCCTTAAGCTAAAAAACAAGCAGAAAAGTTGATTTTTGTTCTGATCAAGACCTAAAAGACGCCATTTAAAACTATTTTACAGAGTCACCAGAAGAACATCTTGTGGAAGTTATTGCAATGACGAGTGCAATAGCTGATTAAATGTGTGAATATTAGATTTTAATTTAGCCCTACGTCTTTTTCTTCACGGTTAGATACATTATACGCTTAACTCCGGAGATTTTTTCTGGTAACTCGCTTCAACCCATTTTTTTCATAGAAATCGAAGAGTTCGCGGAAAAGGGTATCATAATCATAAAAGGAGTAGTAGGTTTTATAAAAACTGTTAAAGCTATTTCCGAGAAAATTACAAAACACTTAAGAATTGCAAGAAAAATGTGGCACGGGGGTCATTCAATTTAACTAACTTCTTCCCGTCATATGTCACAATGATAGCAAACTTAATTATAAAACTCCATTTTTCTGAAATGCTTAATTTTTGAGGCATACTGTTAACAATTAATACTCTAAGTGCAACCTGTTACTCGATTTTCAAAAATTTCGTGGACTAACCGCTTGGTCCATATAAAACGGAAATAAATAGTCAAGAAAGGTAATAAGTCTTAAAAAAATCGTTGAAGCCGATTTCAAGAAAATTGCGAAAAACTAAAAATTCGGGAAATATTTAAAAATGAAGAAAATGGTGATAATTTGACTTTAAATAACTGCTTAATTCTGCATACACAGATAGTTATGACCTCAAATATAAATTTTTATTTAGCTAGAACTTACAGTTTCATGGTTACTTTATTCAGATTAACGGTAGAAATGTTTCCGGTTACTTGATTTACGGAAAATTTTCTGAAAAATCACCTAGATTGTATGAAGAGGCATTAAACTGTTAAGAAAAATAGTCGTTAGAATTGATTTTGAGAAAACCAAAAAATGAAAAGTGTAAAGTGGTACTTCCGATTATCCAATTTTAATGAAATAGTTGCGGTTACGTTTCCGAATGCCTTGTCTATCTACGACTTTTCGTTTTCGCAATATCCTATTCACACACAGATGAATTTTTAAATACATGATTTTCAAACTCGAAGAGACTGTAAACGTATACTACATCCATTAAAATTTTGAGCGAAAACATACTTAGCCTTTTGCCTATATTTCATATAGGTAAAGAGGAAGCAATAATTATTGAAAATTTTCGAACTAGAGAATGCCCACGAAATAGGGTGTATTCTCTAAAAAACACGTAATTACTGGTCAACGACAATTTTAACACTAAGCAACAATATTGTCGTATTAGTCGTATATACGAGGTGCGACAATTAAGTAATGAGACTTGTGAAATGTGAAAAAAAATGTCACTTATGGTTTTAGTCATTTTTAGTGTAATCTCCCTCAAAGTAGTTCCCTTGGCTTGTACACACTTACTTCAGCGCTTCTGCCATTGCTGGTAACATTTCCGGAACTCTTCTTTTGGAATGTCCTCCAAAACCCTCGTCACAGATTTTTGGACATCTTCTGTTATTTGAAAATAGTATCCCTTGACCACCCTTTTGACTCTTGGAAATAGAAAAGTCGCATGGAGCGATATATGGTGCATAAGGTGGCTGTGGTAGTATTTAAATGCATTTTGAGGTTAGAAATTGCTGCACAGACAGTGCAGTATTGGATGGCGTACTATCGTGATGAAAAATCCAATTATTGACAATGTTTCCATGGACACGGAGCACTCTTTTTCGAAGTCTTTCTACAATTTCCTTGTAGAAATATTGGTTCATTGTTTGGCTAAGAGGCACCCACTCTTTATGAACAATGCCCTTGGAATCTAAGAAGCACACAAGCATGCATTTCACTTTTGATTTTGACATGCGAGCTTTTTTTGGTATGGGTGATCGTTTTGAACACCATTGCGAACTTTGATGTTTTGATGGTTTGATGGACATCCACTGCGGTCTTCATCTTCAAAATTCGTTCTTCACAAAACATTTTATGCCATCCAAAAACTTGAGCTCTTGATATAATCTCATTTCCAAAAGCTTTCTGAATCTTACCGTAAGTTTTCGTTGCATTCTCACCCAATTTAACACAAAAAGAAATGTCATACCGTTGAGCAATATTTCGCGATACCATTTCTGTAACAAGAGACAAAAACACGTGTTCCCTTATTACAGCACAACTCACGACTGAGAGGCCGTATCCATGTGCCCCTTGGACTAAAAGTAGCTTAGAGATCGGGGTTAAAGATGGAGTGCCTGCCCAAGCTGCAGGGTTACCACATCTTGCAAAAAAATCAGTTTCGTACCTCGTAGTACGTTATGTAAGGCACGAATTAGTAAATACAATTTTAATGTATGGAAATACATGTATAGTTAACACGTGCATACGGCGCTTGAATCTCAAGATGACCACGAAAGTGATTTTGAGTGCGACCCATTGATATACTATTTTTAAAGACATCCATCTTGGAAAAAATAAACTCTACCATATTCAAATGTACACTTTAAAATCTTTAATATCTTGCCATTAATTAGGACAACCATTGCTTCCTTTTACAATGTGATAATTAGTAGATTTGAATTGAAAATTAATTTTAAAACGAATAGTTATAAAAATTAAAAATTAAAATAAAAAATAATTAAAACCGTTCTGCTTTATTAAACTATTAAATTTTTATATCGTTATCTATTTAAACATCGGTAAAATTTAAGCTTAAGCGTCCAGTCATTTTATAATTAATATTTAATGCACTTGAAATAATATAGCGAATTTATTAGAACCCTTTTGCATTTATGAGGCGAGGTAATAAAGATTATGAGAGATCAGTTAAGAGGTAATCAAACTTTAAAGTGTTTTATGAATTTTTAATTTAAGTATTAGCAAATTAAGTAGTTTTAAAGTAGAAGGAACTCTTAAATATTATTTAATGTTTTTAAGAAAATTACAATTAAAAATAATTTATTATTTATATACAAAAAGATATTGAAAAACAAATGTACACAATATAATAATATATTTAACAAATTTATGAAGTACAGCGTTACCACGAATTTCCTGTTGTCCAAAATTTTTATTTACGAGGGGAAGTCAATAAATTTGCGGAATAGAGAGGTTAGCAGGAGAGGCGATTACTTTTGCGTGCAGTATCTATGCAGCGACATGTTATTAGTGTACCTAAAGAGTTTCATTGTGATTGTGTTATTAATCTCAGAGTTATTATTGACCAAGCAACCAAAGGCGGTTAAAAATATCAACAATGGAAAAAATCGAATCTCGTGCTGTTATAAAATTTCTAAGAAAACAAGGAAAACCATCTTTAGACATTTTGAATGAGTTTATAACGGTATAAATAAGTTGATCGAAAGATCTGAAAAATGTATTAGTATCAAGGGAACTGTTGTCCTGGTAAAGCCAAGTCTTATAAGTGGCATAACCTTTTTAAACAGGGCAGAGGGTCGATTGAAGACGGCCAGGTTGGCAGATTGAAGCCGCCGCTGCAGAAATTGTGGAAACAATCGAAAAACTCGTATCTGGAGATGCGCGTTTAAGGAATAAACAACTTGCAGAAATGGTTGGAGTATCTCCTACAACCATTTTAAATATTCTCCATTCCCATCTTGGCATGTCAAAGGTTAGTGCAAGATAAGTATCCAGAATGCTCACACCACAGCAAAATCAACATCGTGTTGAGTATGCACGCGAGTTTTTAAACCTCCGCCGAGACAACAAATATGAAATTTGAGCCCGATTATTACGGGAGATAAAGCTTGAATTCATCATTTTAAGCCCGAATCTAAGTAGGAATCTATGCAGTGGCATAAAAAGGGCACACGACCCCCAAAAAGTTCAAAGTGTCACAATCGGTCGAAAATAATGGCAAGAGTTTTTTAGAATATGAAGGGCATCCTGCTTATTGATTACAAAGAGAAAGATGTTTTAATAACGAGGGGCTACCATGATGATTTTCTGAATTAGATAAGACATGCTGTAAAGGCGAAAAGATGGGGAAAATTAACAAAAGGGGTGCTGCTTTTACACGACAATGCGCCAGTGCATCGAAATCATATTGCGATGGCTGCACTTCAATATTGTGGCTTTCAAATGTTAAACTACCCACACTAAAGCCTAGACTTCACACCCTCGGACTATTATTTGTTCTCTAACCTCAAGGAACTTCGCGGGAAGAAATTTACGAGCGATAATGAAGTCAAACTTGCAATTTCGGTTTATTTTGGTGGAAAAGATAAACATTTTTTTATAACAGTATAAATAAGTTGATCGAAAGATCTGAAAAATGTATTAGTATCAAAGCAATATGTATTGAAAAGCAAAACTAACACAATGTGCCTTTTCACCCTCCTTCCCCCCATTCCATGAATTTATTAAGATCCCCTCGACATAACAAAATTTTTATGAAATTTTGCAACTGAAGTAGTTTATCGGATTCTTCACGATATAATACTCTATTTAGTCAATTGAAAAGTACATAAAAATTTTGCCTGGGCTGAATTTTTAGAACTCGACCTGCAGCTAATATTACAAGGAATTAATCCTACTTAAAGGGGTTTCGAGTACTAAGTTATTAATCTATTTTTAAAAATTCTAATATATAATTTCAATCAAGATGGCATTATTTGTTTATGTACAATACCTAAATTAATCTCGATAGAAAACAAATCCTTTATTATTTTATCGCCTGGATTGCTAGAGTTGCATTAAATTGACGTTAAAAGGTACACATTAATTTTTTTAATATAATGTACATGCAAACTCAACAATAAGAAGTATTGGTGTACAGTTAAGTAAATGTAGAATAATCAATGCAATTTAAATCACATTTTGTTTTTGCATTGGGCATCATCTATACGAGATAAGTTCAGCACAATAAGATAACCCATTTTTTTTAAAAATGTTCCATTTAACGAATTTTCCATTTTGAATGACCAAATTCGTTAAATACAAATTTTACTGTATCTTAAATACAAATGGAAAGTTCCAAAGTTTTATACAATATTGTAATTCAATTTAATGGTAATGAAGTAATGTTGAGTGGAAATTCAAGTCTTACATTTTCAAAATGTTTATTTAAGAATTGGTTCTTGGAGCATAACTATAACTTTGGAATTTTGTAATGAATGAGACATAGGATACCCGATACAGAAATACGTAAATATGACAGTACGTACTATAGTGGCGCGCCAAAAGTGATATGAATAACGGTGATCTTTGACTTTACAACCCTTACCTATGAGGTTGTACTGCTAGTTAGGGAGACAGGATATTCTTACTTTTGGTGAAAACAAGTTTTGTTTGACGATTATTAGTTCATGACTTTAGCTGATAGTCTTTAAGTCGAAAATCACTGGGAAATTGTTTGAAACATAGGGAATAAGAACTAATTTCAATTTCATGCAATGCATACTAATATAATTAACACAATTATTTGAATTGACCATTTCCTACCACCACAATTACAAAATCGTACGGCCACACATCCTACTGAATGTAAAAAATCAATATTGGCTAGATTGATCCAGAAATTTATCATAGCCTGTTCGTGCATTTTAATCATATCTTTGTCCCTTGATTAAAATTAATTTTATTTTACCGTAATATTAATTTTAATTTATAAATTGTTCATTAAAACAATAAATGTTTAATTTTTAAATTTATTTTCTTGTTGTGCAAATATTTTTATTCGTTCTCGCATTGTACATTGTCAGATGTTGATGTGTAAACGTTGTTTTAATATTTTGCTCGCTTTATATCGCTTTGTTTCGGCTTAATTTAAAATGTTTTGATTTTAGTGCATTAAATGAACTTTTATTTCAATTTAAAATTTTTGTAAATTGCTCTTCACTACTTTTCCTGTATTTATGTCTCCCTTATTTATCCTTGGCTAGCTGTGAAGAGCAATTTGTAGCTGAAGTCATCGTTCAGGGCAAGATTTGCATTTTATGTTAAACCTTTATTTGTTTGATGATTAATTTAATTCTAAATTGCTACTTTGATTATGTATGTTATGCAGAACTCATTTAAAAGTGTTTATTTTATTTATGTATTGCTCATTTGGGCGTGTGTACTTTTCTAAATTCAAATTTATTTATTTATTTATTTTACATAGCTCAATAAAAACATGGTTGCTTTGATAACCAATAACTTTGCATTGTAGAATCAATCTTTATTAAACGGAACAAATACCAAACACAACATTTACAATATTATCTTAATATAAGGTAACGAATACATTTTAGTTTAATGCAATGGATTTTACATCAAACAATTTAGAATAACAAATTAACTTCTTTACTCACAAAGCAACCTACATTTCGGGCGTAAAATAAGGCTATCCTAGACGCCGCCTATAAGTTAAAATTGAGAACCAAAAGCGACGTTGTCGAGTTTACTTTGAATATGCCAACTAAACAAACGAATACATTAAATTTATATTTCGTTATTTAACTAAATAAACTGCAATTAACTGAATTATTAATAAATAAACAAAAATATGTGACGTCGAAACGATACAAGGCCTTCCACACTTTGAGTCATCCTGTATTGATTCCCTGTCTCATCGAAATGAAATAGACCAAAATATAATTGTATAATTTGTTTTGGTCCATTAAATCACTAATATTCGCGTACTTAAACCTCTACAGAAACTATAAAACTGTATTGTAGGCACGAGGCGAAATAGAAATATTTCTCTCCATCAAACTGTAATACTATTCCTCCATGGCCGGTAGATGTTCTCTTTCTATTTAGATTAAATCCTTGTCAATGTCTTTTCTATTGGTATGAAACCTATTTTCGGGTCGTAATTTTACACACTGTCTAATTTAATCATCGCCTATCCTTTAATTATTCTGGAACACCACTACATCAAGATATAACATATTGTTAACCTTGTTTCACATCATTACTTTCTTTTGTCACAAATGTTATTACAATTTTAGAAAATAACTTTTTTATAGATAAAATTTTCAATAAAAGGAAACCAATTTGAAGGTTAAGAATTCGTTTTTTCTTTCATTTTTAAATAAATTACTTTTCTAGTTCCATTGTAAATATCATAAATTGAATTCGTATAAAATTAATTGAAAATCTATCATATTGTGCAACATAAATGATGCTTAACAAAATTGATAATTAATGTAAATAACAACAATAACGGTTTCAGCGAAAAGACATTTTCAATAAATCAACAAGAATTATTTGTGTTAGTACTGAAATGATCTCGAGGATGGTATAGTATATCTTATAAGTATTTGTTTTGTAATTTATCTCAATTACTACTGAAGATACAATACTAACATAAATTATTAATTACATTGATTAGTATTTACAAACTGTACTTTCTAAACGCGATACTGGAACAATTTAAAATATAGCTGAAATAACTATCAATAATTTATTAATGGTCTAACAAAACTAGAAACATAAAGACTCGACGGAATATTCCAAAACAATGTAGAAGATTCCATATAACTAAGATAGATGATGTTATAACATTACTGTAACAGATACCTAAATAAATAAATTCAAGGTTACAACAATGAGTCATGGCATTGAAATTTATCGCATCATCATTATGGCTAATTTCAACCTTTATTAATGTACAATATTCTAGACTTCTTCGTTCTATATAAATATCATATTAAGTTCTTTTACCTTTTAATTTTAATTAGAATCTTATCTTATTAAGTAGCTGTTTTAAAATAAATAGAAATATAACCATTTATTAGTAGTACGTTGTAAAATAAATACTTAAGTAAACACGTGTAAATAAGTAGTTGTAATTTAGTGAATACAAATAAAGACTTTTAAAATAATTCACTAGTTTCGTCACAATAATATCAAAAAATGTTTTATTGAAAAAATGTTATTTTTGATTGACTTTAACTCTAAAAATATATCTCCTTAAAAAATTAACACGCTCCTTTAATTGAAAAAGCCCTTTTCTCGTAAAAATTTCGAGAATATCTAAAACTACAAGGTGTTCGTTTTGATCAATCATCATCTTTCTGGGACATTGCAAAAGATTCAAATTTGTAGCTACAGAATAATATTATTTATTGCTTAAATCTTAATAAGTACATTAGATTTAATATTTTTAGCTCAAGAGAATTTTATAATTTTATCTTAATGGCATTGGAGATATTGAAGAAGCCTTGTAACATTTTCTTTTTAATTATGGGTATTTTATTGAATTTTGTTCAGTTAAAGTGAATTAATTAATTTACGCCTTTGAATTCTTGGGTATTTCGTTGTGAAATCCGTAAAATTTGGTTACAAAATAAAAATAATAATGTAACATTTCTACTAAGTGCGCCGCTGCGTTTTGCGAATATGTGTAGATAAAGCGCTGCGAAATCTATACGAATTTTAATGCTAGTGCTTAGAACGCCATTGATCGTGGAACGTTGTCTAAAGATCCGCACTAAAATTCCTAATTACGGTCTGTTACATTGTTTATTAGTTTGTTTCTTTGGTTATATCGTGCCTTGTTGTTACCACGTGTAAGATTGTTTGAATTTGTTTATGTCATAATTAATTTCCATCATTAATTATAACAACTAGTACCGGTTGGATTTAATAAACATGATTGTTCCAAATTCGTAAACGTTAAAAGAAAATACTATTTATTATCATCTGCTGCTTCCTTATTGAAAAATTCAATTAACAAAACAAAATAGTCTTGGCAATATGTATATGGATAACTCCATCAAGGCTTAGTGAAATTGTTGGCCTTCATGGTATAAAACCACATTTGGCAAGCCACACGGGCTAATGTTGTCGACGCCGCTGTATTACACGGAGACGATGTTAGTTTCGTTTTTATTAGTTGTCAACATTTCAATCCGCACATGTTAATAAAAGCTAGAACTTCAACTTTTTACGAAAATAGAAAAGCATGTTACCAATTGATGTCCCTTGCACTTTGAAAATAACGTAATGATAAATTATTTACTTGCGGGAATGAAAATTAATTTGCTCAATTATAATATATGGCACGCCATAAGAAGCAATTGTAATTATAGAATTTCACTTTGAATAGAGTCTTTCAAATAATGTTTTCCGCTACCTTTTAAGTGTATACCTTCGTCAATAAAAATTAAATTGGATTTGAAGTAAATGTTTAGAGTAACTTATTGAATTAAAGTAAATGGAGTTTGAGTTTCGTACGCATAAATTATGAAATAGAATATATCGCAAAATTGTTTAGATTTTTAGTAAGGTTTATATATAGAGTGTAATCTTCAAAATTTTTTTTGCAAACGAAAATTTAAACGACGGAAAGTTCAGTTATTGTTTTTGCAATTAATATTTGAGTATTTCAATAAAACTAAAAGGCACACAATTTATTTAAGCTATATTTCAAGTTACTTTCTTTGATATTTCACTTTCTTATGTGTAGCTAAAATATATGATTTTTGAAATTTGCAATTTATAGCACTTGTTAAGCTATAATGTTAGAATATCGATAACAACTATCAACTAATTCTCCTTTTTTAACGCCTTTGATGTTAGATGTTGTCTACCCAACGCTATTAGATTGTTCACTGTAATTTTGATCACCATTTTGTTTTGAAAAATTAAGTTTTGCTTTGGTAAACGTCAACGTAGAGAAGTGGTTGTGCCTTGTTTTCAACCATTCTAGGGTATCTTATTTTTGGGAATGTTAATTGTAACATAAATTTCTTATCACTTATAAGTATCGGGTGACCTAGATCCCGTTAAGGTAAAAGTCAATAACCTAGTTTGTTATTTTG
>JAHWXV010900247.1:0-10979 GCA_024586415.1 Phrixothrix hirtus
GTGTGTGTGTGTGTGTGTGTGTGTGTGTGTGTGTGTGTGTGTGTGTGTGTGTGTGTGTGTGTGTGTGTGTGTGTGTGTGTGTGTGTGTGTGAACAGAATACCTCGAAAACGAAAAGTCGTAAATAAACTAAATTTTATATTTGAGTTTGTATACACTCTCACACGCATCTGCAACAATTTCACTAAAATGCAATAACCAAAGTGCCACTTTCCTCTTAATCATTTTTAGGTTTTTCGATATTTTCTCAAAATCGTTATAACGATTGTTTAAAAATTATTATATTTCTTAAACATTCAATGCCCTTTCATATTGTTGCAACGGCTTCTCAGAAAAATGGCCATAAAACGAGTAACCTGAAGTACCCCTACTATTAACTGTGAATAAAATAACTATGTAAGTGAAAGTCCTAGATAAATGAAAATTTATATTTAAGGTCCTAAATACCTTTGTATGCTAAATTAAGAATTTGGTTAAAATCCAATAACCGGTAGTACAACTTTATTTCTGTTATTTTTAGGTATTTTCGAATATTTCGTTTTTTGTGATTTTCTTAAAATTGGCTCCAGCGATTTTTT
This sequence comes from Phrixothrix hirtus, assembly GCA_024586415.1. NCBI lineage: Eukaryota > Metazoa > Arthropoda > Insecta > Coleoptera > Phengodidae > Phrixothrix > Phrixothrix hirtus. The sequence goes on from JAHWXV010900247.1 coordinate 577, forward strand.
TAAAACTTATTGCATTTCTTAGACATTTAATGACATTTTATATAGTTTGGGTTATATCTCAAAAGCATTTGCGTAAACTGAGTAACCGCAAGTATCTTCTCCGTTAACTCTAAATAAAATAACTATGAAATTAAAAGTCCTAGTTGAATGAAAACTTATATCTGTGGTCATAACTGCCTTTGTATACCAAATTAAGGATTCTGCTAAAATCTAATAACCGGAAGTTACATTTTATTTCCATCATTTTTAGATATTTTCCGAATTCCCTGTTTTCACTATTTTCTTGAAATCGGCTGTAACGATTTTCTTTTAACTTAATATATTTCTTAGATACCTATTTAGTTTTATGTTAACCAAGGAGTTTCTCTAATAAATTTTTTAAATTCGAGTAACCGGAAGTATTTGGAGTATTAGTTATGAACAACATATCTCAAAAATAAATCATCATATGAAAATGAAAAACCATATTTAAGATTTTTATCTTCTGTGCATGAGATGACAAGAATTTAGTTAAACTCTAATAGCCGGAAGTGCTACTTTCTTCCTGAGATTTTTAAGTTTTTTACGATTTTCTCGAAAACGTCATTTTTTTTAAAACTTCCTACGGTTCTAATGTCTTTGATATGCTTTTGCGTGAACTTAGCGGTTTTCCTGAAAAAATGCGATGAAGCGAGTTATCAGAGAAAATCTCGGAAGTTAATCAGGGTTTTGCGTGTCCAGTAACTTGGATGGGTAACCTTCAGAATTATCGTTCCCAAAATAAACGTAAATAATATTTTAATCATTCATGGATATTTTCATATTTGTATGTCTATGTACGTAAGAGAAAGTCGTGTGTTGTCTCACACCAGATTTTTTGCTAATTTAATTACAAGTAAATTGCGAAAAAAAGGCGCTTATCAGATGTCAATGATTAATAATTAACGAAAGCAATTTATTTGTGATTTAGTCAATCTGACCATCATTGTATATACCTTAAATAAATACACATACACAATTAATCATTTAATGTAACAGAAAAAGGTGTAATCACAGCGTTATTTGATTACTATAGAATAGTATGACTAGGTAAATTTATAAACATTTTAATAGTTAAGAATTAACAGTTATATTTATACAATGTCGCAAACTTGTGATATAAACTTTTATTTGTTCTTTTAGAGTAAGTTAAGCTTTTTCTGTTTTTATTAACACAATAACAAGCATTTTAGTTTCAAACATTTTACATTCAACTTTGTTGACTGCCACCGAGCAGATTCCAAGTAGTAACATATCTATGTCGATTGGTATGAATGTAATGTGAATGAATAGCCTATTCGTTCGTATAATAGCTACCACCAACCTCTATGCCCGTAATATTTCTGCGCTCCTATAGTGTCCTTTGCCCCGTCCGTGAACAGAAGCCATCGCACCGAAGTCATTTACCCCTTAGATAAGTAGATATCCACTCCCTTCCCGTCACAGTTTTCCCATAGATCTGCTATTTCCATTACCAATCGGGGATGCTGTTTCCCCTTTGGTTAAGTTGGGGTGTGCAGGATTGTGCAATCGCATGTAAAGTGTTTTGACTTGGAATACTGCCTAGTCGTTGTCTGTTCACTACCTGGCATCTTATTTACTCCAAGGGTAATTTAATTTTGCAAACCTCTGTCGTTGACACTTCTTTTCCAAGTTGGGCATCTTAAACGCCCACACTGTTTTTCCTGATTTACTACATTGTGTGCATCGTTCTTGCTTGTTAAGGTTTGCTTAGCTTTGATTTTACTTTAGCGGTCTATGATTTTTCAAAGTAGTTTCCTTTCGCTATCCTTTCCTGAATGGATTTTCTACAAAAAACCTTACCATAGTTGGATGTTTTAGGGCGCTTGTTAGTTTAACGATAAATAACCTAACAGAACTACGCGCGCTCACGCGAGCACGCACGCCCCCGCTCACGCATGCACCCCCCAACACGCTTGCACGGGCATACGCGCGCGCACGTACATGTGCACACGCGCACGCAGGAACCAGCGCACATGCGCGCACGTTGACTCGCTCTTACGCGCACGTGGACTCGCTCTTACGCGCACGCGCACACATACGCGCGCGCTCTCGCGCACACGCGCAAACGTGCACATACGCACAAACATGCACATACGCGCACACGCACACACACGCGTGCGCGCACGGGTTTACTCCATAAACCGTTAAAATCACGATTTTCACAATTATTCAGTGAAGAAGTTTCGACAGTGAAGATTTACAATTGGGCCGATTGACTAAAACGGAAGGTTCCTTAGTAACTACACTAAAACCGATTCATGTAATAAGGCTTATGCAAGTTCTATTTCTTTACATTATTTAGTTGAAGTGAACGGTAGAGATCTTTGCCTTTAACTTTATCACCTGTATTTTGCAAAAGAAGTTCAACTATTAAATTTACCTAACGAAATCGTGCTTTAGTTTTGTGTCAAACATTTAGTTCAAATGTAGTAATGACTTAGCAATACGAGTGTAATAGATTCAACCTTTGGAATATTCTATACATAGTATACAGGGGACCCGCATGTATCAAGTTTTTCTTTCTTCTTTCACTCTATCAAACACATACGCGTAACTAATTTAAGATTGTTAATTGAGTAGATCCTAAATTTGAAGCTTGTAGTAATTATTTCAAGCGCCACAATAATTGGTAATTGATAACCGAATCTGTTAAGTACTAAATTTCTGACTTGTTAACTTCATTGTGACATACCATTTGTGAGATATTTTAATTTGTTTTATTAAAATCATTACTGAATATTTAGAATTTTATTTCAGTATGTTAGTATTTACTTAATTTTACCTTTAAATTATTGTACGGTATGCAAATTGTACCAGCGACCTCTGAAAAGTATGTTATTTTAACTTTTATGTAACTAAGCTGTCTGGCATTGTATGATTAAGTGATATAAACAGTCCTACGAACAATTCCGTTCAACATCACCATTATGAAGTTCGATCTCCTAACTTTGTCTGTAGCACTGCCGATATAACTGTTATTCATTGCTATTTTGTTCGTTTCTAGCTTTTTTGGCCAATGCAGTTAATTTCCGACTTACTGGGGCCTTCTTATATATTTTCAACGATTCATGTATTTTAACTTCCTTTCTAGGCGACTTTCACAAAAAAACTGTAGTTAACATTGAATCACCCATCTCTTTAGTTATGCTGACGTAAAGCTTCGCCAGAAAGTGTAACTACAAACCTTCCTAAGGCTTAGAATCGTTTTAGACTGTGATATTTGATGGGATTTTTATAGAACATTTTAAGTCATGGCTAAAACTAGCACAATAGAAAAAAGTTTATCCTTAAGTTTCTTTCTTTTTTGCTATAGGCACTTTTTTAATAAAATGCACCGTAATCTTGTAATAGTGAAAAAAACATTTTCCACGAAGAGAGTAGAGGAGCTGCACGAATTTTCCCATAATGCATTTCATCATAAAATATGTAATAACAACATTTTCATTAAAACCATTAGGGCAGTTTTCGATAGAATTGCCAAAAACTGAAAATTACCAGAAATGTAGATCTTTGCGAGCGCTTTTGTAAGATATTTTTAGTAAAAGGAAGATTCAGTTTCAAGTCTCATGTCAACCTATTCTTTCATTTTCTGAATTATCATTTTCAATGATAGACATGTACATACGTCTAAAATTCCGTTCCTTGAATTGAATTTGAGGACTCTTCTATTGTAAAAATTAGCTAAAACATTACTACCAATTTTTGAGGCGAGTGCATTATTTTACTTAAATATGAATAAGAGGTAATAAAACTAACAAATTGCCAAATAACTCAATTAAACATCATTCAGTGCGCTGTAGGTGGAAATCCCATTTAAAGTCAACCATTTAAGTTTTAGTTTTGCTTCCTAACGTCTTTCTCAAGAAAGTATTTAAACATTACTTGTTGTGAAGTCTTCACCAAATGATATAACTTAAATTTAAGCTGGTTATAATAAAATAGAGATTTTAATGTTCTTAATTAATTTTTTTTGATATTGCTTCAAATGTTTTCGTCACAAAAAATTGACTAAGCCAATGTGACCATTTTCAATTATGTTACAAGTTTAATAAATTGTTGGATTTCTTGTGATGTAATATACAGTTTGTTACAGTATTTCTGGATTAAAACACAAAAGCGCATGTTAAAATTCTTTTTAAATCTATTGCATAACGAGCACTTTTGCTGCGTCTTCGACTTTACTTTTATTTTTTATATATAATTAGTTAGTTATAGTACTATATTGAAACTGATAGAATTACTTAACCTACTACTTCATCTAACTAACTATATAAAAAAAAAGAAAATCAAACACTCAACAGAAGCGCTCCTTGTACAATGGGTGTAAGAAGAATTATAACATGTGCTTTAATCGAAAAATACTGTAATAAATGGTATATTACATCGCAAGCAATGTAACAACATATTAAGCTTGTAACATCCTTGAACATGTTCTCATTGCTTTAGCCAATCCTATTTGAACGAAAACGTTTGGAGCAATATTAATAGAAATTAGCCAACAACACTGAAGTCGCTGTTTCATACTACCACAACAAATTATATTTCATTACTACTCTAAATTCTTACAATAGATCCCTTTACATATGTATATGGAGAGGATCTATCGGGCAGATTTTTATTTTTCCTGGTGGTCCTCACTTTGGTGGCTGATTCGTTTGATTAATTTTAAAAAAATGTCGTACCCGTATGTTCGCAAAGACTTTGTCATTAAGATACTACTTCTTGCATTAATTTTACCTTTTTTTAAAATAAAACTAGCAACCAATATACTTAGTCCTGTACTGTAAAAGAATTTGATTATTGAAACACGGTACCAAGCTATTAATCCTGAAATTATCGTTAGTTTTCAGCAAGAGCTATTTTATTGTGACGCAGTTCGTTTCCTATTTTAGTGCCTAAGTTTGCAACACTGGTGTCCATTTTTGCTAAGGTGTTATGAACATAAATGCCTTGAATACTAGAAATATCTGCCATGAGAGATTTCCAAATAGAAAATTGCCATCTAATAAGATACTTACCACTCAAAAAGATGTGGCTCATTTGTTGAGCGATTTATACTTCTGATTGATCGTGTAGGGTAAGAACACAACAACTCAAGGAAAAAAACTTCATCAACTTGATGAGAATGTAGCAACGCGTACCAGAAAAACTTTAGTAGGATCAAGTATGTGAATTAAAACTGTTTGGAACATTTTAAAATATTACCAGGTTTGCTTACATCATTTATAATCTAATATCCAGACGATTTTTGTCAACATTTCGAATTCTATGAGTGATTACTTCTAATTGTCTCACATAAAAGAAATTTATTTATTTTTTGTCATAAATATTGTTCATCGATGCTACTAAGTTTTCGATAAGTACTAGACCAAACTTCCATACTAGCCATTTGTGGGTTAAAAGAAACTGCATTGCATACTATAAAGTCTGTTGCAACACTGTGGGCATATGGACTGGCATTGTTGACAACGTCCTTATTGGACCATATTTTTCCCACAACTCTGAGCGACCAGTTTTACCGTGATTTCCTTTAAGAAAATCTATATGTTTTGTTTGAAGGAATGACCTTATAACGGTAGAATATATGATTTATATATACTTAGCACGTTTCAGAATCTCGCCACAGGAATATCTCAACAATAACAATGCTCATCGATAGATAGGGAGTAATAGTGAGCAGGTGACATTAGAAAGATATAGCAGTATGTGTATAGTCGAAGTGAATACCATATTATGTCACTAGAGTTAGTTTGAACTAAATTCTGCTCTTCACGATCATTTTTATAACCTACGATGCTGTAGTTGCTCCGCTAGTTTAGACACAATTTATTATTCGTAGTTAAATTGTAGTTATTCTTTTCCAAGTACTGTTAAAAGTTATTAAGTAAAATTCCTTGGCATAGTTAAATTTAAAAACATTTTTGGTAATTGCTTAAATACAATAAATTTTTTGTAATAATTCCGTAGTATTGCATTTAATTTTCCATTGATTTCAAATTTGGCACTGGCATCATCTTCCGTGGAAGTTATAGTTATATATGCAACTTCAAAGAATACTTAATGTTTCATGGCGCATACACCGGGAAGTTCAAATAATTCCATACCGTAAGTTAAATTATCGATTTGTCAACTAATTTGACACGTGATAAGAAATATTTATTTAATATTGAGAACTATACGCTTTATCAGAAGATATCCTATTTTGCTGAAGGTATATACAAGGCACATCATAGCTCTGTCTTATACCGATAGCCACAAAAGGATTGTTGGCGCTCATTTATTTTATTTAATTACGTATTCAAACTTCTCTACAGTATTTAACCATTCCAGGCTCCATTAGCTAACTTTGTCGGGCTTCATTTTCCCTCTTTTCGTGTTACGTGTGCCATAAACTTTTATTTTATTTATGTTTTCAAAAGTAAAACACTTTATAGAATTTTAGTATTCTATTATTAAAAATCAACATAGGAGATGGGCCCATCATGTATACCTTTGTGATTACTTTATATGGGGAATTATTACGTGTCTGATACAATCTTGAACTTTGAACTAAGGCACGCCATACTCTTCGGCGTCCAAGTTCTTAAGACATCACGGCGCGGTGGTGCATATTTGATGTTAGGTATAAAATTAGTAGTTTCCGAAATTTAAAAAACTTGATTGTATGAAAATATATTTAATAAGAGGAAGTGCAGAATGTATTGCTTTAATGAAACGAGAAACATTTTATTTCGTTGCAATGAAATAAATAGCTTTGTAAATGTAAAAAAGATTTCGTTCAGATTAAACGAATCCAATCGTTTTTATGAATGAACTCTTCTGTTTTCCTTTATAAAACAGTTTACCGCACAATACATGAAATGATATGAATAATGTATCCAAGTTTAGTTAGTGAAGCTTAAGCAAAGCTAATAAAATTAAATAAAGTAGCACTTGAAGCTATTTAAATGACCTTAAATGCTGTTTACAACCACATCATGAAGCATTACCATCATTTATAGTTTTCAATTACACATTGAGATGTAATTAATTAGAAAGGGTAACTTTATTGTACCTACAAAGTTGCTTTTTTTGTAAGCGAAAGAATCGAGTATCCTTTTACAGAAGTGCTTATACCAAATGTTCCTGTTACTTAATTTCCCTTATTCAAATTATTTAAATGGAACTATTAAAATCCATTTAATTCATGGACCAGTAAAAGTTCTTTCCCCGGTCGCCATACTGCTACTTTCATGATGTTAACGACTAACAGAAATTAATAACAATTAATAAATAAGGAGTTCCAATTCTACCACAATTTAAATTAAAACTTTTTAGTAAAACTTTTTATAAAGAACCTTAATCTTAACTAACTTGCAGATGATCAGTAAACAAAACCATAAATGTTAAAAATTAGATGACGCTGAGTGTAAGATTCCTTTAGGATTTTATTCTATGACAATAGTTGTCATATTAATTTCAAAAACTTTATTTTTATACTCCTAAATTCACGATAAGATTTTCTGTAAATTATAAATAAAACTTCAAAAATAGCATAAAAAATTAAGGTTTTTCGATATGCTGCTGCAGTTAGCCACATATTAAAGCGACAAGCGTTTTGACCTAATTATTAGACAAGATGTTCGATATATAAGAGGTATTACCTTAACAACAAATACACCTTGGTATGCACGATATAAAATGATTATAAATCATGTATCGAAATCGCAGTTTTCGAAATATTTGCAATTAAAGTTTTGCGCCCGATCCTGTTTGTAAGTTGGTCTACTATGTTCGACGAGGAAATAACATACGGACTGCAAATATAATATGAATTTGTTATGGGATTCAGAGCTACTAATAGGTACACAACAGTACATGAACATGCATAATTAATTGCATGCCTGTTATAAGACGATCGTTCGATATTTTTGAAGTATCGGATAGGGTATATTATATAACACACTAATCGGTAGATATGCTTTATTGTACGAAGAAACAGGTGAAAATTTGCGTATGTACTTGGCGTTTATATCGAGAGAGTTGCTGAAATCTCTGACAACCATTTTAACTGCGGTACAAATAATACGAGATTCAGGAACTGTTGACCCTAATTTTGAAGCTCGAAGACGCAATAGACAGCAGAGTATAGTAAATGTTGAAGTTCTTTCATACAAATAATGGTAAAAACCATGGTAGATTTATTATTTTCATAGCTGTGACATAAAAAAAGTTTACTCAAAATCAAATTGTATTATAAATTCTATTTTATAATTAATTATAGGCCAATAGACAAATTAAAATACATGATTCCAAAAAAGTATCTTCAAACTGTTATTACAAGAACATTTCTACACAGCTGAGTCCTTTCATTAATAGTCCAAAAATCCGATTAGGGTATAGTGATATGATATTAAATAAATAAAACACAGTTTTCTGTGTTGTAAATACAACACATGGTTGAATGTAGGTCATTATATCCCCGGATTTGTAATACACTTTTATGCGAAAGTTTGTAAATTTTTCTTCCGAATTAGATTAAAAATTTTTACAGATTTGTATTAACTAAAGGCTGCTGTACACGTGTTAAATAACGCTACTTGTATCCCGAATACGTTGCATAGGCTATTTGTGAATTATATGTGAAAATGGGGATTTCACGGAAAAGGTTCACTGTATGTCTCGTAAACTACCTCGATGTTTTGTGGTAATGAATTTGATTACAACTAGAAGATTATCGACTACTTCCAGCAAGACTGTGCACCTACTCATTGAAGTTTCATAGTTTATGAGTGGCTGCACCAAATATTTCTAAATGGGTTGATTAGACAAGGTCTAAGAGATATCCTTTACCCAACTAAAGTCTAAAACATCAATAACATAAAGCATTACAAAGTATGTTAGAATGTATATAATTGCAAATAGTGATCGCATAGAAGTTTTTTCTGGTCTGAATTAAATAAATAGACGTTTTGTGTAATGTAAAAAATAGCTTTAAATGAAATGTTTTTTTGGTCCCTATTTTACCAAAAAATATTATGTTTAAGACGATGCGGATAATACAAAAAATCTTTTAGTATGATGTTTCCCTGTACGATTATTGATAGTTAAAACAAAACGCGTATCTATAGGTTTCCCAGATTATAATAAGTTATCTCTTAATTCTATTCTCCTTTTAAGAACATGTTTATTTGAACCTACCTATGAATTGGTACTGTATTTACATGAACTTTGTTGGTAAGTTTTACAACATAATATTCTGCTACGATTAAATAAAATATCGGTATGTAAAAGAAATTTATAGAAATGGCATTACACTATTGTTTAAGGAATCCTGTTTTCCAATAACAAAAACGTAAGATATGCATTCATAGAGGTCTTTATTTATAGATTTAGAAGATAATCCATTTTTGCATTTCAATATCGATTTTTAACTTGGATCATGAATTTAAAGCAAAAGAAGGCTGCTTCAGATTTAATAATATCTGGACATAAAGCATACAAGTACATACATATACACAACCAAACTTATATGGAATCGCCCAGTATTTGGTGCTACAAACATTTTTAGAGAAAAAATTGTTGCGCTGGTAAAAGATACCCATTTTTTCTTCAAATGAACATTATAATAAAATCGAAGTAAACCCATTTGTTTATAAAAATAAACAAAAATAAAGATTGATAATTTATTGTCGTTAACGAAAGAATATTAAAAAACGCATTAAACAATATCATTAGAAAACCTAATGTTAAGTTTAATAATCAATATTGCCCTCTCGCCCTTATGCAAGATTCAACTCATGCTGGCATACTTCCAATTAAATTCTCTATGTTTCTTTGGGATAAGCTCTTCCATTCTTATAATGCAGCTTGAATCAATTGCTCGACATTTTCTGGATTGTCCATATGGGATTTAGATTGGGTGAGCACGCAGGCCAGTCTAGAACGGTTACATTTTCCGCTTGAAGAAAGCTCTGGGCAACCCTGCTGGTATGAGGAGGTGCATTATCCTGCATGAATATAAAATTCTCCCCAACTGCACCTCTCCAAAACCTAACTACAAGTTCTAACGTTAAATCAACACACCTTTAACCAGTTAAGGTTTATTGAATAGGAAGCAAAGATGTTTTTGCTCCCAACAATATGCCTATCCAGAAAACTACAGTTCCTCCTCTGTATTTTGGAACAAATCTGACATATTACAGTCTAAATTATTTCTCTGAAGCTCTTAGAATGCGAATTTGACAGTCATCTGAGTTGAAAGCAATTCTACTTTCATCTGAAAACAGGGTATTTTGCCAATTTCCATCTACCCAGTTTTTGTGTTGACGACACAAGTTTAGACGGTCAATTTTGTTTTGTCTGGATAACAGTGGAACTCG
>JAHWXV010900352.1:0-10602 GCA_024586415.1 Phrixothrix hirtus
CAATTTGGCTGGATACTGCAACCGACCCACCGCAGCAAGCTGAAGGGGCCTAAGTTACAGTATCACAATGTACAATGAGCTAATAACAAAAACGACTGTCCTTGCTGCGAGCTCAACGCACACTCTTCAATTCGCCCCAGTAGGTCCGATATTAAATTGTATGGCATTTATAAGCGATTATCTTACAAAATAACTTAGGTGTTCAAATACTTTATTGACATACATTTTTCATTTTTGTTTAATATTTTTATTAATTTCTTTAATATTGGGTATTAATTATACTGAATGTTCCTAAAAATAGTATTATAACATTGTGTATAATGAAGTTTTTGAATTTCACTTCAAACATATCTTTTAGTGCCAAATGCAAGGAGCTCAAATACTTTATTTACCCACAGTATATAAAACTGCCAATTGCCTACTTTGTAAAGTTCCGGTTCCTATTTTAATGGATAAAGATCCAAAACCAGCATTCAGTGTGAAAAATGTTTATTGTAAATATAATGCTTAAAACTTTTCATTTAATTGTAAATGTGTAAAAATTTGTTTTTGTACAATTAGTTGTATTTGTTTAGCAGAATTTGTTAATATTCTTTAAAATAAACAAAAAGTATGTTATTTTTTGTTTTCATCATTCCACATCCCGTGGTAGCGAAGCACAAACATAAGCTAATCTAGAGCGTAAGTGAACTTCAACTTTCACTCGTTATTACAAAAAATATAAATATTTTAGGAAAAACCTTAAATAAAAAAATAACTACCGTATTTTGGGATTCTATCGGTGTAAACGCGATTATAATTAATGCACAAATAAAAACTTTCTCGGTATCTCGATAATATCTATACGAAATTAAATTCTCGAAGCAACTATTGTTAGTTTTGTGTATATCTTTAATACGTTAATGTTTTTAGTAAAACTTGAATTCAACCATTGCAATCAGAATTAAATGGCGTGTAATTTGTAAAAAAAATGTTTAAATAGCTTGAAAATTGCAAAAGTTACAACGGGTTAAACTGAAAATTATGTTGCGCAGTAGTCAACTTACAATGTTTGAAAAAACGCAAATTTGACACAGAAGGCATTAAATGCACCCAGCGCGCTTTCCGAATTCAAATCCATCAGAAAATTTGGCATAAAAAAAGTTGAGCAAATCTTTTAGAGCAAAAAATGTTGGGTTCAAGAAAAAACGACGAGCTACATGGGAATGGATCTCCGACAAAAACAAAAATAAATAACAGCATCCAAAGATTGACTTGTGTCTGCGGGACACCACACGAGCACTTAAGGGCTACATTTCTATTACGAGCAATTGAACTCAAAATGTTTAATTAATAAACTTTAGTAAGATTTACATTATGGTATGAAATTAATATTTTATTGGTATATTCGATTCTGTTATTATGTATGGGAACTTGAAAATATCCTGAAATATTATTTAAAAGAATTGGTTGACTAAGATCAGCTGTTCGCAATTATTACTAAACATTGAAAACTACTAAATCGAAATATTGTTATATTTATATTGTACTAGGATATTGTAATGTATTTATAACTAATTTATGGAGAGGAGCGTTTGTAAAACATGCCTCAAAACTAGGACAATTTACGATATACTATTTGATGGAGAAAAAACGAGACCCTTAATAATTTTAAAACTTCCACGTTAAAAAGGTTCTTCTTCTTGGTGAACATTACCCTTCAGTATATTCATAGACATAAACTCCTCTCCTCACTGTTTAAACACGCCCACAATTAAAGGTAGGAAAGTAACAAATCCAGATTTCTGTGAGGTTCCCTTACGAGTAATTGAATTGACTTTCCTGAAAAGATGTCTTTCGCCGCGTCAATATAATCATCTGAAGTGTGATAGTTTGCTCATCTTGCCAAAACTACGTTTTGTTATTAATGCCTGATTTTCCTTCTAGCTGTAATGCCAAAAATTGCGAACCATATTAATGTATAGCTCTTAATTAATTATTACGGTCTGGCCTCTCGCATTCTCAAGTTCTACGTTAGACAACGGCCACCCATGCGGTTGCTTTTAAAGAATTGAGAGATTTTTGATGTTTCAAACGTGAATTTTGGTCACTCCAGTACCGATAGTTGTGTTTATTAACAAACCCGTTAAAATGAAAGTGCGTTTCGTCGGAAACCAGAATATCGTTGAGCATTCGAAGTCTTTCAAATAGTCAAAGGGAAAAATTTATCTTCTATTGAATATCCTCCTCTCTTAGCTCTTGAACCAATTATGTTTAATAGGGGTGCAACTTCAAATTAACTCAGAAATTATTTTGTAATGACGTTTGAAATATACTCATTATAGGCAAGAAATTAGCGCATATCTAATGCACGTTACTACGTGGTTTGACTTTTGACACAGTTCCTTCAATTCTTTTTTGTATAGTTTAATTAAATTCATACTAGATCGGCTTCTGCTACTACTTAAGTCATATTCTGTACGAAATAACTGAAAAACGGTGACGAGTAGTGATATTTTCATAATATACCTGAACGTGCAAGTCACACTGTTTCACCATGAGCTGATCCTTGGCGACTGGAAAGGTTCCAACACAACTACTGATCGATGTCCTACGTACCGCATTTTTGTGTTCGAATAGTTTAAAGAAAATTCATTTCAATCAACCATCCTATTCAATTTGTTACACAATTACTGAATAATATATTACAAAATGTTTACACAGGTAAAATAGCAATATCGAATAATTAATTTTGCTAGGAAAACTGTTTGTACTTAAAAATAAGGACGTTGAAAATGAGTTATATAAGTTGCTGTTAAATTTATATTTTAGTAAGACTCAAATTCCTTGATTTGAGGAATGAACTAAAAATATAGTCGCTTTATGGTTCTAGATGAATATACAAGGATAGTTAAAATTTGCACTTTATTTGTTGCTAAAAGTGTTTGATGAGCTATTATAAAGAGGTATGTTGAATTGAATATGTCAATACTGTTAGTTCTAGCTATCAATGTTGCACCACCTATAATTATAAAGTTTCTTATTAGTAAGGGTGTAAAGGAGACGGATATTCATTATAGACTTCAAAGAAAGTTTGAAGAAGAGCATCTATCACTCAGGACAGTTTTTGTTTGGCGCAGATCATTAAGGATGGGCGTGAACGCATGTCAAACCAGCTGCATGATCCCCGTCCGATGTTTGCCTTGAATCCTAGGAATATTCAAAAAGTTGAAGAACTTATTCGTAGCAATAAAAGAACTTTCTTGAAGAAAATTGCTGGAGGATTAAATATTAGTGTTGGTAGCGCTAATGCCATTATACGTAACAAGCTTAGCTATCTCAAAATTAGTGGCAGAAGGATTCCAAAGCAACTTTCCTTGATACAACAAGTAGAATAAGTTCAAGTTTTCAGAAAATTTAGGTTTCGCTATGATAGTGATGGTGGTGATCTTTTTTCACGTATCATAACAAGTGATGAGGCCTGGGTGCACCAATATGTCCCAGAAAGATTAAATATTGACAAGGAATGGCGTTATTCAAGTTCCTAAGAAATTGAAAGCGCGATCATCGGTTAGCAAAGTTATGGCGACCATATTCTGGGATGTTAATTAACTAGTTTACATTGATTCTCCTGTGGAAAGGAAATAGTTAATGCTGCTTATTACAATGAGCGAGATTTTCTAAAGAAAGACGTTATTCTTCTGCACAACCACGCTCGTCCACATATAGCTTAATAACAAATGCTAAACTGATAGAATTGGACTGTAAAGTAATATCCCTAAAAAAGTTTTTAGTAGGTATAAAATTTAACTCTAATGCGAAAGTGATAGATGCGTGCAAAACTGACTACGTCGTCAACCGAAGGTGTTTTTGCAACGGAAATACGGAAACTATCGGAGACATGGACAAATGCATCTTAAAGGGAGGTTATTTCAAATAATGATATGTTATACACTACTTTAATTCACAATTTGTCTTTACCAAAAGAAAAATAAAATGCAGGACAAAACTGAACTGCCATCGTGTATTTCTAAAATTCTTTTGTATAGATTTTAGTTTTTCAAGTACCTTTTGTGGAAATTGGTTGAGTTCGTAACATATACTGACAAATGACTTGCTAGATCAAAATATCGGCACTGCATTTTTCATTCGTAGAAATTGCTTGCTCTATAATATCAATATCTGTTGTAAAGGGTATTTTTTATAGAGACATAGAGCTTTAAATTGATATAAAACACAGATAAATGGTGTTAATTGCCATGAATTTGGCTTTATTCGAAAGATAATTCTTTGCCATTTTTATTTCAATATAATTTCCGGAGGAAGTCCAACCCGGAAGTCCAACCCGGAAGTCCAATTTTCGATCACTTTTTGCAGCAATAGAGGCCGTATATCAGTGATAACGTGGCGAATGTTGTCCTCCAAGGCGTTAATCGTCTGCTGCTTATCGGCGTAGGCCAGAGACTTCACATAGCCCCACAAAAAATAGTCCAACGGTGTTAAATCGCACGATCTTGGAGGCCAATTCACAGGTCCATTACGTGAAATTATTCCTTCGCTGAACGTTTCTTTCAATAAACCAATTGTGGCAAACTCGGTGTGACATGTTGCACCGTCTGGTTGAAATCACAGCTCATCTACATTAAGGGCACTCAATTGTGGCACAAAAAAGTCGGTGATCATGGCCCTGTAGCGGTCACCATTGACTGTTACGTTCTGGTCGGCATCATTTTTGAAGAAAAATGGACCAATAATTCCACCGGTTCATAAAGCGCATCCAACAGTGACTTTTTCAGGATGCAACGGTGTTTCGACAATTGCACGAGGATTGTCTTCACTCCAAATGCAGCAGTTTTGCTTATTGACGTATCCATTTAACCAAAAATGAGCTTCATCGTCGAACAAAATTTCCTTGTGAAATTCAGAATCAACAACATCTTCGTTTTGAGCCCATTCACCAAATCTACGGCGTGCCCGGTGGTCGTGCGGCTTCAATGCTTGCACGAGTTGGATTTTTTAAGCCTCAAACCCAAAGCTTTCCGCAAAATCTTCCATAAAGTGAATATACACAGCTCCAATTGTTGATCATGATGCCAAATGAACTTATTTGGGTCTTCCTCGACACTTCGCTCTACAGCAGCAATAGCTTCTGCGGTACGCACTGTGTATGACGTCTCTGACAATGCTTGTTATCCTGTAGAGTAAAAGTGGTGCGCAAACGATCCATGGTTGCTCGAATTAATTGCTCTGATGGACGATTATGTCTACTCTAAAGTAGACAAAGAGCGCGATGAGTTTCGCGAACTGAATCTTGGTTTTCGTAAAAAATCTGCACAATTTTCAGGCGTTAGTCAGATGTCAGTCTGTTCATGATGAAATGGCAAATTAAACAAAACACGAAACAAGTTACAGCTGTCAAAATGACGCACATATCAAAAAGTTTTGCGAACTTAAAGTTCTATACCTCTATAAAAAACAAACTTTACTTACTTTCAATAGTATAAAAATGAAATATATTTAACGAAGTATAGTTTGTCTTCCATGACGATACAGTTCAAAACATCCTTAAAAACTTAGTTGAACATTTGCCGCATACGAAAAGCTTTGTTACTTTTGCTGTCTGTGTGTTTTTAATTTATTTCTTTTTGACCTTTTGCACGAAGAACTAATATGTTTCGAACATCTATTCAATGTTGTGTTAATTTTCACATCTACCTAAGAAATGTATACATCACTTTAAGTTCAATGTTTATTAACTAAAGTCATCTTTGAAGCACGAAGTTTGCATAATAAATTATGCAAAGTTTTAAACCTTTGAAACATTTCTAATAATTCTTTGTAACGTCTATATAAGAATATTGGCAACTTGCAGTAACTTTCCTTGATCGTTACCAAAAACGAAACGACTTATAGAATGAGCTGGAAAGTGTACTTAAACTGAATGACAAGATGTACATTTTTACTTAACATATCATCTAACACCATAAAATTGCGATTGCTGAACCAAAAAACATTTTTAAAAGCAATATTCCTGATTTAGTCCTAAATATCGTTTAATATTCAAATTTTATAGTGATAAAACTATTGTTCTTCAAACCTCCTTGTCTAATTTGGAATTCATTGTCAGTCCAACACTTTTATACTTTTATCTCTGCAAAACTTTAGGTATACCATGAAATTATTGAAACTTGTCAACCGTATTTTGTAAACATATTTCTGAATATAGAGATCCACATTAATTTTTATTATATTGCATTATTAGAGAAGGGTAGAACAAAAATTACGATCTAATAGCTCTACATGTAATGATAATTTGATATAAAAAAAACTTCAGATTTGTATTAGCGTATTTTAAATGAGCACCATTTGTTTTTCGTACATTAGAGATATATATCTACTAATATACTGACATTGCGAAATAGTATATGGGAATTAAATTTGAAAAAACACTAAATTTGGCGCTATAACGTCAGAAGAATATGTTTCTTTTGTTACTGTTATATGTAGTACCAATAATATATGAGTGGGTTACATACATTATTAAAATATTTTCAGTTGTTTTCACGAAGAATTATTTCAGTCTGAAATGATATTAAAATATTTGACAATATGCAGCATGGGGCAGGATTAATCATACATCTATTTATCGTTGAAGTAAACGTAACCACAAAACGGTTTAAAGAAACAAAGCATAAATCATTTTGTTTAATATTAAATCACACATGTATTGTTTCTACAGTAGCAGCTGTAAGTAAATATGTTTATCATATACTATTGGAATGTAAAATTCATTGTCATTTACATTTAACCACAACAAGTTTGAACTGTTAAATAAATCATGATGCATATTTTTAGACATTGAAACGAACTTCTTATACATAGGTAATCCTAACAGTAGAGCTTTAATATTGTCCTAAATATTTGTGATTACAAACTCAAGAATCATTAATCATATCCAGGCTAATATTATTAATCTACAAGAACAAGAATCCAGAAATTTAACAACGGAAATACATTAAAATTATTTACTTTAAATACTTTAAAGATCACAAATTCTTATTCATCCGTGAAGCGTACATACCGAAAAAATCATACTTTTATTCTTTATAAAACAGCACACTAGACTATGTTTATTTATATAACGAACCTATTTTATTTTGCCATTATTTTACTTTGTATGGTATCTAACAGTTTTAATTTGTAGTTCAGACCCCAACAATGTTTTACAGAATATTTAACGCCGGCACTACGTATTATGATAATTATTAAAACGATCGTGTATTACGAAGATTCGAAACATGCGTCTTGATTTTATTAGTTTAACTCCTGTCCCAACAAGGTCGATAACACAGCTTGTAATTAATAATTTTGAATGGCGATATATACTCTAAAGTCCGCCATTCATGGAGAGGCCGAACTGACCAGACCAAATTTCAAGTTTTTAAATTTTTTTTAAAACTGTACTATTCAAAATCTTGATAAATAAGAAAGATATTAATACTTATCTGGGGCAATGTGCTTTCAAAAATAGTCTTCGTGCGTGCGATTAAAGTCAAATGATACAATCTAAATTACAGTACCAAATTTGAATTTGGATTTTAGAAGTTGTAATAGTCACAAATACAATTTTTATTATTATTTTAAAGATTATACAGGGTGTTCAGTAACTAATAGGCTATACTTCAATGGCGACTTCCTTGAGTTAAAATCGGCCGATTTAGACCAATTTATCTTCGTGCCATTTTGATTTTTTAAAAAGTTATGGGCATTGTAAGGAATTTATTTGATTTTATTTTTTCACGAAAAATCGTTCACTTTTGAAATGTAATAGGGTTTTCAAGGTTGTTAAATGAGAGCATCTTACTATTTTTTCTGAAAAAATGTAAAGAGCGCTTGCAACATCTCAAAGATAACCTTTCTTTGCTCATTTTATTGTAAGACGCAGCTCTGTCTTACTTCATTCAATTCGGTTACGAGCAATTCATCCAGAAACTCTTGTAAATAAGTGCATGGTATTTATCTGCATTCAAAGTTCCATTTATAAAAACGAGTCCTATTAATCTATCACTGAGAATATTACGCCATACATTTGAACTAAATCTGTTTTGAAAATTACATCCCATAAAAATTCTGTGTTTTTCCCTACTCCGCCATCGCTGCTGCAAACACTATGAAAACATTCATCGCTGAATGTTTGTCAAAAATGCATTATTACTGAACGTGCATTCATCAAACCAGATCATTTTCTTATAAAACAAGATCTTCTCGTAATTTGACTAAATACCAATTACAAAATTCCAATCTTCATTCCCTGTCATTTCCTCGGATAAAACGAATTTTTGAGCAACATAGGGTTTAAATTTGTACTTGTTTAAAATTGAATGCTGTTCAGTGTTCTCAAATTGTTCGCAATTTCATGCGTAAAAGAATAAGGTCTCCTCCTTCGATCTGGTAAACTTTGATCTATTAATCCTAAAATTGAAATCTTAGGCTTTCATGTAAATACGTGTGAGTGGTTCAATAAGTACTCACGAAACAGGACTCAATCTATTCTGTATAATAACCAACGATCGACTTTACAAGAAACTACTTCAGGGGTACCGCAAGGTGTTATTCTGGGCGCGATTTTGTTTTTCATTTTTACTTCGGATCTTCCCTCTGTAATCAAATTCTCTAAATACCACATGTGTGCAGATGATTTGCAAATGTATATTTATTGTGAACCAAAAAACATTCCTATTGCAATATACAAACTTAATGCTGATTTAGCAAATGCTTCAAGTTGGTGCACTAATAATGGGCTATGCATCAATCCTGAAAAAACAACAGCTATGTGTATTTGCGACAGAAGCATTCGAAAATATGTTAATTATAAGCGAGACCAGTTGTGCATCAACAACGTCAAGATAAAATGGGTACAATCCCCAAAAAATCTTGGTCTAATTTTTGATGAAAATCTCGATTTTTCACTACATGTCAATCATGCTTTTGGTATTGGTATACGAATTAGATGAAAACACCAAACTTATGTTAGTCAAATCTTTAATTTACTCTCATATGAATTACTGCTCTACCATGTATTATCATTTCTTAACTGACTATAATAAGAAGAAGTTACAAAAACTTCAAAATTTTTGCATACGTTTCGTCCACCCAATACCATATACCAATCATATCACTCTTATCTACAAACATATATTTGAATTAAGAACTGAAAGAAGAATGTTTCACGTATTAGCAACGTTTCTTTGGAAACTTCATTATTAGAAATATCCTGGCTACTTAGACGAATTAATAATTAAACGCACAGATCTGCATCAAATCAATATACAGAATGCTATTTATCACATCCCCAAACACAAAACCTCAAAATATAAAAGTTGTTTTTCTTACATGGCTCCATATTTATTGAACAAGGTGGATGATTATTTAAATTGCTCTTCAAACAAATTTAAATTAGTAATGATTAAAGAATTGCTTATCTTAGAAAAATTTCAATTGTAAGTTGCGTATCAATGCATTAACTATACATATATTTTACAATAATATTAATATGAGTAGACTATATAGATTTTTAATTAATGTATTTTACTTACTGCGTTTAATTGTCTAGTTTTTAGGTGGAATGGAAGACCGACTTCGTTGAATTCCCACCTTTTGTGTATACTAGTTATATTTTTACTCCTTTTTGTATTATTATTTATATATACACAATAAACATTATTATTATTATTAACTTTATTTACACGCATTCTTATTTGCGGTTACATTTTGTTTAATTACAATGAAATGGGGGAATATCCAACCATTTGACATTAAAATAAATAAAAATTCTAATCTAGGCGTTGTAACAAATGCATAAAAGAAAATAATATACTACAATTTTGAATATTTATATATCAATTCGCAGTTTAGTACGTTTAATATCCGCTAGTTCTAAGACCGATAAATATTTATTTTTAATTATGACATTTTTCCTGTCACTTAAATTATGCTCTATCAAATTTAATCCAGGATGACATGTAATATAATATTCGTACATTTTTCTTCGACATCCAGGAAGAGGTATATCTAAACATTCATTGACAATATAGAAAGAACGCATAACATCAATATTCATCTCTTTATTCCACTTTATGCGTTTACGGCTTATTGATAAACTGACGAAGGCCTTTTGTGTAACATTAGGAAAGTCGACAATTATTCTTCTTCCCAAATTATTGGTTTACACTTTTTTGGGAGTGTCAGTAGTAACCAAATTCAACACTGGTCTACTGACTACCAACGTTGACGAAGTTCTGTTTTTTAAAGAACGGGGCGAACTTCGCTTACGTCGTTCTCTAGTCCTTTTGACGACCCGGTTAGGACTTCTGGTATTTTCTATATTTGTCGAAGTAGCATTTATCATCGTATTTGTCGTTTACCCAATTGCAAAATTTATTTGGGTAAAGAGATAAACTTTTTGAAAATATTCAGTACTTGACAAACTTGTCAACGTCAAATTATTATTATTATTATTATTATTACTATTTTTATGATTAGCATTATTATTATTATTATTATTATTATTATTATTATTATTATTATTATTATTATTATTATTATTATTATTATTATTATTAT
>JAHWXV010900370.1:0-20177 GCA_024586415.1 Phrixothrix hirtus
AAACCAGAAGTTACTTTCCCTTTCGTATTTAAATAAACATCATAAAGTTTTGTTTACTACCTGTCAGCAATTTGAAAAGGGAAAGAACCGAAGATTCGTAAACCTTACTCGTTTTTGTATGACTTGTGTAATTTAA
Organism: Phrixothrix hirtus; assembly: GCA_024586415.1. Classification (NCBI taxonomy): domain Eukaryota; kingdom Metazoa; phylum Arthropoda; class Insecta; order Coleoptera; family Phengodidae; genus Phrixothrix; species Phrixothrix hirtus. The sequence continues at coordinate 137 of JAHWXV010900370.1, forward strand.
TATTGTAAGCGATTATTGTCGAATTATTATTTTTTTAATTTTGAAAAATTTCAATAAATGTATAGATCATAACTATCTGTCCTTACTTACTGAAATATATAAGTCGTTAATTGAATTTATTTGGTGAGATCGCTAGGGTGACTAAGTAGACATTCGTATAGACCGAGATTACAAGGGTTAATATTAGGTAACAGTACGGATCGTAAATATTAAGATCCGTTATAAGAAGGGTTTCAATCCTGAACTGGTTGATAAAAATCAACGCAGTTTCCAAATAGTGCGTCTGCTTCATTCTAAAACCAAACAAGGATAACGTAAATAAATTAGGTAATCAAGCAATTTAGTATAATTGCTAATAGCTGCCAACGGAGCAGATACTAAAGGATTTGCTGGGTAGAAAGTAAGCACTTTCCAACCAGTTGGAAAGGATTTACTTTCCACCCGGTAAACTATTGCTCATTTTCTAACATCTAAATAAGTTAGAAAATAATATAATACTATATGATTGTGAATAAAATGATTTTCGAGATGTATGCTCCTAAAAGAGATGGACAAAGCTCATATTTTAATATATAACGATTTGAGTTAATCAAATTAGATAAAGGATGTCTATGATTACAAAGATTGTGCCATTCTAGATATAATACAGGCAAACTACAACTACAACATTATAAAAAACAACATTCAATATAATATATGTACATATGATATAATACAATGGTAGACTATAAAATGTAAGTACTTAATTTAATGAAAACAAAATTATATAAATCGGAGAGGGGTACCTGAAGTAACTTTCTTGTTAGTGTTATTTTACTATAGCTTTATTGCGAAAGGTTTTAAATAAAATAAGCGAAAGTATTACTGCAATAAAGCTGGACTGGTAGTCGTTAGTAAGATTTAATGTGTGACTGCTGAAATTAGCATTACTTAAATGACAAATTAATATTATCTTTCTTTATTATTTGTGTGAAAATCGGCATTATTTATTTAATTAATTTATTTATCGCCATAAATCTCATTTATCGTTTTTAGCTAGCAAATAAGAAATAAAACAATAAATATTATTTAAACGTACAAAAAATCACCACTAAAAATTAAAATAATCTAATTAAAATAAAAATTGTTCTAGGAATGCTACAATTATGAGAAGAACGTCCTGGTATGCATTTGCAGCAGTTGGATTTTTATTTGTCTATATATCAGCAGGCGCTGGATTATTTGTCTTATGGGAAGAGGATTGGAGTTTCTTCGATGGTTTCTATTTTTGTTTTATTACGATGACAACTATTGGATTTGGAGATCTCGTTCCAAGTAAGTCATTCCAATTTTATTTCTACACCATTCAATTTACAAAACCCATAAAATCAGATAGAACATCATTTAACGTAAAATCGAACGTACCAATGTAATAAACTTGATTCGATTTTGAGGACATGAGTATGCTTGGAATTTAACAAAAATTCATAAACTTTGAAGATAACGATCTAATGGCTTTGCGAGAGCTAAGTAAGCCAAAATTGCGTTTAATAATCAATATCGCGGAGATTGGGGTTTCTTCACATATAGAATAATTTCAAATTTGTAATAACGTAGGCGTCACTCATTTATTTTCTGTGCACAGAAAAATTAAGCTAGTACTATATACACTAACTTATGTCTCAATTAATCTAGTACTTATTCCTAACGTTAACGTCTATTTACTTTAATAATTATAATTACAAAATCTTGAACCAAATATTAGAAATATTTATTAAATAGCATCCGCGTGACGTTTTTAATAATTGACCCAGTGGAATAAAACAATTTACTATCAGAACTTAATAATAATTAAAATAATTTAATTGCAAAAATATCCCAAACAATAAGAATTAAACAGACAATAAAAATTGCTAAGCGTGCCATACGTATAGATATATTACCATCAACAATTCTTCAATATGGCTTGCGAAATCGAATCTAACAATTTATTTTATAAAGGATTTACACTGCATGACTAACGTAACTTTTCGATTGCAGAGATATGGAGAAGAAAAACATAATATACCATTACTATTCTCACAGAAACAGGGTTTATGCCTTCTCATCCCGTTAGAGAAGACAACTGTATTTAATTGAGCAAATTAGTAGTATTGTTATTTTTAGCATGGAATTTTATTTAATCAGATTAAGAGTAATGTTTAGTTATGTCCTATATATTTATACTACCTCAATAAGGGCAAACTACCCCTTCAAAACAGAGCCTTAAAAAGGGATGCCCAAGTTTACGAGAATATAACATTAGAGAGACCAAAGGTCTTAACAAATACACATGGTGAAATACGGGTAGATTTCAAAATGTACAACTTCTAAAGGGGATAACCGATATTCATATTTTAATAAATAACTACTAGTCGAAACAATTGAATCAGATAAAATTTTGTATACATCTTTCACTAAAAGAGGCGTATGTCTACAGAAACGTATGCCATTGCAGATGTAATAGGAACAAGCTGCCCTCGCGTGTGACCACAACGGTATAAAAAACAACATTCACTTAGTAAAAAAAAATTTTACCATTATGGAAAAATAGATACCAAACTCTAATTATATAATTAACGGCTGTTAGAACAAAAATAGTTATTAATTGATTGGTTAAAGTATTTTTGGACTTTTTGAAAATGCTTGTTCTCGACTAATTAATAGTTATTTTTATTTTGGCAGCATTTGATTCCATTATTGGCGCTTGGTATCTAAACAGAGTTGCAAAAATATACTACAGAAGAAAAGTGGGTCCTCCATCTTACAGATATGTTTAGAAGAAAAAACAAACAGTTATTACCGGAAATTCCAAATATAATAATTTCTGAAAACACGGAAATAACAATAATGGACATAAAACAAGGAATTAAAACACTGAAGAATCGGAAATCCCCAGGAGGGGATTAAATACCAAATGAACTTTTAAAATATGGAGATAATTCCTTGATACAGCAACTACAAATTCTTATACAAAAAATAATAACTGGTAACAGAATATCCAAAGAATGGAAGAAAGTGTTCATGATAAAGTTTTTCAAGAAAAGAGATAACAAAAACCCTAACAATTATTGAGGAATAAATTTACTAAATACAACACTTAAATTAGCAATAAGAATAACAGCAACAAAAATAAATGAAAGAATCACTCTTCAAGACGAACAACAAGGCTTCAGGACGGGGTGATCATGCATGGATACAATATATCTAATAAGAAAAGTTCCCATAGTACAATAAAGCAACATACATGTGCCTAATAAACTTAAAGAAGACGAGGACGAAAATTGAAGTTGTTATTCGCTTAATATATGACAGGGAAATACTATTGGACTTAATAAAAACAATAGAAAATATATTTCTATATACTGGGTGTCCCAGAACATCAACTCCAGCTAATAACTCAGTTATGACAAGAGCAAAAATTTTGATTTTGGATGTTATGCATTAATCGTAAGGGAGTTTACATATGTAAACAAAAATCTATGTTTTGACGTTTAAGTTCGGTGCTGTCAGTGTCAAATTTGAAAAGTCAAATAGAACAACCTATATATTGGCATGTCAATAAAAATCCTGTTTTATTTACAATTCATTGATATACAACCTAAATATTTTAAATGAAAAAATTTTAAAAAAACACACTTTAGGAAAGGAAATTGTCTATTATACAAAAAAACATAGTTGTCTTGGATTGTTTGTTTATTAAATTTGACAGTCAATAGAAATTTTTCGATCGACTTATTTATATATCATTAAGCAGCAAAATGCCAACGTTATTTACGTGTAACGAATATGTTGACATGTTGTTAATTTACGGGGAATGCTACAAAAATGGGAAAGAGTCTCAAATTCTGTATAGAGAACAATTTACTAATCGTACTGCTTCAGTCCACACAACGTTTGCCAAAGTTGAACAAAAATTGAGAAGCGGTACTTTTCCTAATGGTAAACAGCAAAGAGTTCGTCAAATAAATGTATGGAGTGAAGATAACTCAATAGATATTTTGGCAGACATGGCGATCAATCCTCATGCTTCCGTCCGTCAGGTTTCAGCAGCAATGAATATTAACAAGACATCAATACAAAGAGTATTGAAGGAGCATCAGTACCACCCACTCAAGATCCACCTTGTACAAGGTCTTACGCCTGAAGATCCTCAGATACGGTTACAATTTGTAGCAGAAATTCTAATAATCCTTTCTTTGTAAATAACATTCTGTAGAGTTTTCATAATAATGGAATTGTAAACCGCCAGAATTTCCATTATTGGTCGAACCAAAATCCGCATTGGACAAAAGAAGTATATTTTCAACACATTTGGAGGGGGGGGGGTTAATGTTTAGTGTGGTTTATTAATTGGCCGTATCGTTGGTCCGTACTTCTATCAACGTACTTGGACTGGTGCACGCTACTTGATTTTTCTGCAGACTGATTTCCTCAAATTGCTGGAAGACATACCCATCAACGACAGAAGAGCCATGTGGTGGCTATAATATGGTGCTCCTCCTCACAACAAACAAGAGGTAACAGAATATCTATGCAGGTTCTACCCAGAGCACTGGATTGGAAGATATGGATCCATACATTGGCCTGCACGGTCACCGGATCTCGCCCCTATGGACTTCTTTCTTTGGGGTTCTCTTAAAGAACTTGTATACACTACTCCGCCTATTAATTTAGAAGATTTGCAAAACAAAATTATTCGAGCTTGTCAAAGAGTAACACCAGAAATGATAACTGCAGCATGCACAAGAACTTTATTACATAGACTTGAGACATGTTTAATGCAAAATGGACAACAGTTTGAACACACGCTATAGTTATTTTGTTTTTTCGTGTATAAATTTTACGTTATTACTTATTTCTTTTTTTTTGTTATTTGTATTTAAAACATCTTAAGTTTGGTACCGTTACATTCGAAATAAAACAGGTTTTTATTGACATGACAGTGTACGGGGTGTTCTATTTGACTTTTCAAATTTGACATTGACAGCACCGAACTTGAACGTCAAAATATATATCTTTGTTTACAGATTGTAAAATCCCTTATGACTAATGTATAACCTCCAAAATTCAAAATTTTTGCTCTTGTCATAATGGAGTTATTAGCTAGAGTGAATGTTCTGAGAGACCCAGTATATTTTATATAGTGATGATGAAATTGGAGAGAGAATTAACCCAGCCTATAGCGTACGAAACAGGTTTTAAACAAGGAAACCCTCCGAGTTCGCTAATATTCAACCTGATTATGGATGGAATCATGAAGAAAGTCAAAAAGAAAAAAGGGTATGGTATGGGAGAAAAGGAAATCCAGATAATTTGCTACGCCGATGATGCTATAATAATTGCGAAGAAGATGCGAACTTGTTAACTACAAAATAATAGAACAAGTGTTGGAAGTGGACTATTAGGGAATTCGATTATATAGTCATGGAAAAGCGGAAGAGAAAGTGCGATAACAAGTGGACAAAGCATATAGAGTAGCTGGATGTCTAAACGACAGTATATGGAGAAACAAAGGGGAGAGACGAGCAAAATACAAAGATTTTTGGAGACAGCGGAAATGAAAACTTACGACAAATAACGAACAAAACGCTGAGAGATCAAATAAGAAGTGAGGGAATTAGAACAGTGTGCGGGATAGAAGGAATAAACCAGTGAACCAAAAACAGAAAAATTGAATGTAATCAACATATGGAAAAAAATAACAGGAAATATAGCACTTAGAATAACAAGAGACCGATCGCCAAATGGTCAGTATAACTTGTGGCTAAACCGAAGAAAAACAGACAAATGTCCATCAAAGTAGTTGGAAGAAGAAGAAGAAGAAGAAGTAGGAGAAGGAGATATTGAAAAGATTGAAGTTACAATAGTGTTTCGCACATATCCACTATATTTGCACACAAACTTTGCGTTAATAAAATACATATGATCTAATAATAGGTTATAAGACGTGTATACTTTCAAATAAATGCTTACGCCTTATTTGTTAACCCTTCAGCGTTTTTCAAGGTTTTTCTGGTGAAAAATTTGTTGATTTTTCAGAACACAGTTCTATGTATATACTTGAATCATTGTAACCATGTGTTTGAAATATTTGAACCAAAAATCCTCATGATCCACTTGCTTGTGAACTTGTAGAGCTCATTTGCGCAAGTTGTTATGAATAGTGAAGCCACCATAGATTACTGATTTAAAGCTTTCTAATGCATAGTCACAAATTCTTAATAAGTACCGCATTTACTCAAATTGTGAGCCTACGTCGCAGTTATCTGATGATTTTCGGTTTCATAAACTTATGACTTACGTTCTGTATATCAAAAATTCTTCTTATTCCACTTCTCCGGTATTCAACAGTTTTTAATTTATAATCAAACCATAAACCTTCTTTATCCCCTGTACATTCATTTGTAGGCGATTCAGATGGATCCGGGTTAGCATGCAAAATGGCAACCTCTACTATTTCTGTGTTTGCTATCTTTGTATGGTTACAGAAAATCTAAAGATCCTGAACTTTCAATTCAAAAGTTTGTTGTTAGGATTTTTTGCATTTTTAATTTTACACAAAATATATCATATTATATAAATATACAGTTGTGAAATATATTGGGGTTTTCAAAAATCGATCAGTTTAATTACTCATTTTCTCGTTATCCTTTAGACAACTTTAAAAATTTCGATAGTGCTTTATTACAAAAGAATCAACAGCGGATGCGTTGGTATATGGATATAAAAAAATTAATAAAGCGTGATAAAATAGCGAATACTTACTCTAATGAAGACATTTTTCACCAATTAGAAGATTAATATTTCAAATTTTAAAAGGTTTTACAGTTATTGACTAAATTTTATAAAAGCATCTGGTCATTTTAGGAATTAGTTATATTTAAACGTTGTAATGTAATGTAAAGCGCGTTCATTTAATAGGCGGTATTTTCTAGTAACCTTTCCTTTTCACATATATGATTAATTACTTCCGGTTTAAGAATATTATTGGTCTGGGGTTTTTCTACAGAATTTATAATTTTGTAAGCACAGCAGAAGCAAAATGTCATTGAAAATATTTGTTATACATATGTTGTATCTGTTGAAAAGAAAGTCATCAATTATGAGTTGTAGAGAAGACCATTAATCAACCTTTTGCTCAAAAGATTACACCTGAGCGAGCCTTTTACCTTGTTAAGGTAGTAAAATTGTAAGTAGAATATAAAAGTTAGACCTCCAAACGCTGCATTATTGAAAGGCATGTGATAAATTGCGTAAAAGGATATACGAGGTGTGTCTAATAAATTCGGCGAGTGGTATAATATATCGGTATTCAACGCTTGAAACAAGGTTACGCGCATGCGTAGGCATCATGGACATGCCGAACCTGTTGTCTGTCCGGGATCGCGTGAGGCTCCTCGTATCGTAGTGCTGCAGTCATTTCAATAGAGTGTACCGAGTAGTGTGCGTCAAAAAACTATGGAACAACGACACAACATTAAGTTCTACTTAAAGTTGAGTAAAGCGGCAAGGAAAGCCTATGAAATGTTCGTGCAAATTTACGGGCAGGATTCTGTGAGTAGAAAATGTGTGTACGATTAGTTTGCACGCTTTCGCGCTAGCAAGGAAGCGGTGGAGGACAAACTGTGTTCCGGCAGGCCATCCACAAGCCGGACAACTTAAAACATTGAACGTGTGCGAGTATTACTAGCAAATGATCGGCGATTACCTTTGCGATTAATAGCAGCAGAAGTGGGGATTAGCAAAGGCAGAGTAGGAGCCATAATCCATAAGGAATTCGTCCCTGCTGATCAAATGGTGAATGTCATATTCTGCTTGGAGGTTCTCAAACGTTTGTTGCAGCACATCCGGCGCATTAGGCCACAAATGATTCAAACCGAAAAGTGGTTGTTACTTACTACACGACAATGCAGCATCACATACGAGCATCATTATACGCTAATTTTTAACTCAGCGTGGGGTGACGGTTTCGGAATATTCATCCTAGTCTCCAGATCATACTTCGGCTGACTCTTTTGTTCCCTCACCTTAAGGGGACCCTGAAGTGATCACGATTTGCGGACGTCAAGGCGGTTTAAGAACGTATGACAGCACTTCTGAAAGCGATTCCAAAACAGGAGTTTTCCGACAGTTTGCAGAAGCTATACGAACGTTGTCAAAAGTGTGTTGTGCCTGGTGGTGACAACTTTGAAGGTCAATAAAGGTATTTCTAATGTGCATTCTGTGTTTGTTTTTTATTATATCATTCACCGAATTTATCAGACACCTCGCATTTGTAATAATTGCTTTTCCATACTAAATTCACGGCATAATGACTTTTTTAACCTGAAACTTCAGAGTTGTATCATTGGAAACGTATCAATCCTGAAACTGTGAATATCTTCCTGTTGCGTTTTTTATATAATATATGTGATAACATTTTCGTGGGACTCATTATACTTCCAAAGGGCACACCAATTGTCAGTCTCATTTAGAAGAAAATTTTTAATAAGCATTGATAGATTAATTGTTCTGGTTGAGTCATTTAACTTCAATTTATTACTTTAAGTAGAGGTAAGTGCTTATTGCAAAAAATACTGCTCCAACAAAAATATGAACCTCGTTGGAAATATTATACGAGTATATGCATTTGGTTTAATTATATGCCTTGCCCACTAATTAATGAAAGATAAGCATATATATTCATGTTTTATAACAGTAGTTTTGCTACCAGTTGGTTTCCAGTAGTATGGAAGAAAGCCAAAATCACCCGGGTGCTAGATCCTAAATGCAAGCTGAGGCAGGTTTGTCTACATATATGCTTGCTAAATAGTTGATTTTTTATCTCAAGTTAAATCAGTTTACACGAAGTCGTGTTATGCTTTCGTCAAGATCAGTTAGCAGCGCGTGCTCTTCACAATTTTAATCAGGAATGCGGAACTCATCCGTTGATAGTGGCTCTTCATGTGCAAAATACTTTTAACAACGTATGTGGTTCTTTAATATAGAACCTAGGCAACGGGGACTCTTTAACTTTTTAATGCAAGTAATCAATAGATTTCTGGTTAATAGAGTAGTTCAATCCGAATGTTGGAGGAGATGGGTTGTTTTGGTAAGGTAATCAGATTGGGTACGATTAATCTATCGCGTTTTCTTCATTATAGCAACTGTGTTCTATATGGGACGCTGATTGTAAGCTGCAAATAAAACATCTGCTATTGTAGGTACTGCATCACATAGGACCTTAGACCCCGGTGTTATCCTTAATAATGGAGTTCTCTAAACTCAAAATTTGAAATAAATTCGAAGTAAGATCAAGAGCATATCGAACAACATTACTAGAGTGACCGAGAAGACGTGATTTTCAATTTAATTATTGTTTAGATGGTACCATGCGATTCTTAGATGTTTTTCAGGTCACCTCTTCAATACTTCTTACAAGCCGTTACACATGTCCACGTCAATACACGCTTTTCAAATGCTCTCAAGTTTTTCAACTTTAAAATCTAAGATCTTGGTATACTTAAGGTGAAATATATCCTAGATAGTCATTGGAAAGCAATCGTAAGTCATTCGCATTGGCTTAGAGCTTCCATTCGGTTAACTAGGTATGTGGAAGCAGCCTATTGCGAATTTCATAATTTTTTTCGAGAACAACCTTATTCAGAGGTTTACTTTCTCATCTTATGACCCAAAGAATACTACGATATCAGATCTTCAACACCATCGTTCCTGGAGTTTACTATGGACACAATCGCCAATTTTGATATTTTGACGTTTGTAGTGTGTCAGGCTCTGCGGCTCCATACGAATCATTGTCGTCATAAAAACAGGTTTATATGTTTCTTGGGATAGCCCTTGTAGTTGCTTACTCTTCTTTATGAGAGTCACCGTCAGTCTTCAACCATTGGACATCTTCTTTACGTTTACATTTGGTTTTTACGTTATATCTACATTTGAGGGCCGGTTGATTCTATCAAGAGCGACTCAGCCGACACTTGATCATCATTTTTGTTGCATCAAGCGTAGATCTACCTAATAAATCAATTCAAGACGATGGTGTACATCGATGACAAAGTCAAGGATATTTACCGACATCTATCTTATGTTTCTCGACAGCTTGTTAACTTACACATAAGACTATAGTCCTAGTGCTCAGTCACGATCATTTAACTCTCTATTACCATGTATTTCGTATACGAGAAGTTAATTTAGAATGTATGGAAACGAACTTAAAAAATTATAATATAATATTTATGAGAGGCAATGACTAGAAAGCATTTGAGGGACAAATTGAGGGCGCTGAACAACCGATAGCTAATACGTAGTGGTTTTCGCAAGGGAGCATTTTGTGAACTGTTTGCTACGTTTTAATATAGTAAGGTATAGGAGTATTAGTAAGTGTCGTTATATGTAGATATCGTCACTAGATTTATTTAAGTTATAGCTATGAGAGATCAATTTGTAACGTGTACCTGAAGTTGAGTACAAAAGGTCTTTACTATTTGACTTTGTTTATTTGTTTCTTGTTAAAAAGCCATTTTGTTTCAGGAAATTCAGTTACACCTTAATGATATTTATTTTTGCTAATTATTTAATTTAATATTCCTTATAAGCACCCCGTATACATGTTTAAATTTACTATTTTTAGGTAATGATACAAAACATCCTGAATCAAGTTTCTTTTTCGTCATTCGTTTCCTGCAGTTATTTATAATTACTAGAAAATTAATCCATTTCTTCGTTTATAAACAAGAATAAATAGCTGATTAAGTAAATATTATTTTGTAAACAAGCCGAACAGGTTAACTACGAAGCATAAACTATCAATTTTTGTTTGGTTAAAATAATGGTCTTCCGAATACAGATTATTCTTATCAATTTTAACATACATGTTTTGTCACGTAAACGGAAAATCTATAGTTTTAATTACTTATTTCCCGCTTAACGATAATTAAATTATTTTTTTTTCGTTTTTCATTTTAAGGATAGTTTCAAATCCGCTGTCTATTTATCTATCCGTACATATTTTGTTTTCAGATAAGCTCGTAGTTCATTTTATTTGTTTTGTGAAGCAACTAACTATTTAAAGATAACCTGAGTAGCAATTAATGTACCTTTAGCTTGCTACTTTTATTTATATTCCATTTTTCAAATTACGTACAAAGTGTACATAGAGTCTAAAATTCATTCACATGGAAAACCGTGTAAATACTCTGAATAATAATTAGTATCTGAGAAGCAAATATAAAAATTTTTCATAACTTAAACTCATTTTTAAAAGTAATGGTAATGAAAACTGAACTGCAGCTTATAAACAAGTATAAATATAGAACCTAGGTCACAAAAAAAGTGCACACGCTCTGAAATCCAACCCATCCCTTTTCAATAACCCTTTACTATATATATTCCCACAGCCTTCGTTACTTAATGTCAAGTTAGTTTTCATGAACATAACATTTATTGAATTTATACAACCAATACGTTATAATTTGATGTAACGAGTAACTAAGGAGCCTGCTTCATATATATATTGCAAACTTGGATCCGCACTTCGACTTAACAGCAAACTCGTGCATTGGACGCAGGCTTTTTATGTCAATAGCGCAGGATGGCATTCATGTTAACATCTTCTGCGTTACAAATTGTGTGTAACATTTATATAAGTGTCATTCGGTCAGTGAAACTTATCTCGGGTTTTGGTGCGGAAAGATTCGTGATGTAGTATTGTTGCTGGCTTAAACAGAGACGCATGACCCTACCAGCTTTATTACATCTATCAGGTGCAAATCGAAATTATCAAGAGTGTACATCCTGTATCCCTCACCTGCACATGATTTAGTAATTTGTTGTTGAATTTGCCACACATTGTAACACTATTCGTATTTAGTTGAAATAATGAGCAGCACCGGCTACGTACTGCACAGATTTTTATTAGAAGCTTTCAGTTGATAACAAGCTTTTATGTATCATATTTAAGTTCCATTTTGTAGTGTAGTGAACATTAATTTCATTTTATTTAGAATTAGTTTAATTTAAATTTATGGGTTGTCAATTTTTAGTTTTGTTGTTATCGTTTGTTACATTAAAAACTCTTTCCATAGCATTTAATATTTTATATTTCATATTGTTCTAAGGTCTAATCTGAATTTTTGGCCTTTCCACATATAACTCATATTAATTTAGAAATCAAAACAATTATGGGAAGTAGTTAGGGTCGTCACCTACAGTTTGTTTCTTTCCATGATTTTATGACACATACGTTGATATTTTATTTAGTATGTTGAATCGCTGCTTATGGTTCTTACATTCTGTTAAGATTCAAAATTTATTAAATTTGTTTTTGCAATTAATAAACAGGTGGCATTATGTACCCCGTGCGTGTACAGTAAGGTCCCTAATTTTATCCTAACTGTTTTAAATCTTTCATTTCTAATCTTAATTATACCAGTTCCTAATTGTTTTATAGCAAGTGCTAGTAATTAAGTTACGTATTAGATAAAACCAGATAAAAGGCAAATAAATTGTAAAAGCCCGTTTACCAACTGATTCGTTTAGAATTTAATAGGTTTATAATGTATAGAATGCCATGCATTAAGGGCACCCTTATTTTTTCAACTCATATCCAAACTGATGCTGCAGTTAGTTAATATCTTAAGTAGACCGTTGATTTTTATCAAAATACTTTCTTACCATAAATAGTATAACATAAAAATAATATAACGTAAAATTACTCGTCTTCGCCCAAATAAATGAAATATTAAAATATGTTTTATTCTGTGATATTTAAAAGTAAACATTTACGTTGTTTGAAACAAATATGTGGCAATTTTTTCCTTCTGTATCCACTTCAATTGTTGCAGCTAAGATTATATTTCAAAATTTATATTTTACCGGCCGTAATTTCTAACTATTTTCGTTTAACCAATCGATTTCGCGACACCGCTGCGACACCGTCATCATTTTATTTCATGAGTAACTTTTTTATTTTTTCGCTGAATTGTCAGCAATAATCAAATAACAAACAAACGTTGGTGACGTCTATAGATTTAACAATATTATTATAATTTCTGGAACTCTAGTTACGAACGGGCACCGATCGAAGAGAATTTACTTCAATCTTCACTGAGACTGTGCTGACTTAGGATTACCGGGCCCATAATGTTGACGCAATTCTAGTCTAGACCATGTCATTTTGTCCGTTATAACTTATCTAACAAGTATTCAAAATAAGAAAATTAGCATAATTGTGGGCAATTACAGACAACTTGCATATTTATGGCTCCAGAAATCACTAAATTCGTTATATTACTTATCAGTTATATTAATGGATAACCTGATAGTTACGCCAACTTAAATTACCAATTAGATACTTTTAGTACACAAAACTGGAGGGTCAGTGAAACTTGAATGCAATTACAATGACGTTCGCCCTATTACATGTGTATTCATGTATACAAAGTGTTCCAAAGATTTCCGGCCTAAAAATTTGGAATATGTTTTGAGAGGACTCACACTTTAGCCTCCAGAACTTCAGTAATATGTTAATTAGCGTTAGGAGAAGATCTGCTGGTGTGTAAAACTTACAACAATTTAAAAATTGAATATCACGGCGTGATAAAATTTGTAACGAAGTAAGAAAAAGACTAGCGCTTGGATACTGTTTACGATGACTCCCATTCCTATACCACCGTAAATTAATGGTCAAAAAATTTTTTTAGAAATAAGTCTGTTGAAGACGAATCCACTCAAGAAAGCATATAGAAAGATTACCGAGGATAATATAGCACGAGATACTGGAAGAAACGCGGCTAAAGCAAAAAGAATTAGCAGCAAGATGTAGTCTTTAACAAATTGTGGTATTTTGAATTCTGAATGTACATCTTGGCATGAATAGGATTAGTGCAAGATGGATACCGAAACATTCTTCGATAATTAAATGGTTATATGTATTTGTTATTTCATTATTAAATTCACTTGATGGTTTTCGAATTAATTGCTTAATAAAAATGCATGACCTGAATTTACATTATTTATATCCCTTTTAAATACCTTCATTAATAATTAGATTTAACATTAAACTTTACTTATAACTGTTTGAATAACGTTATCTATTAATAAACAGTATGCGTCATTAAATAACTGTAATGTATATTACAAAATGGTTACAGTTATTCAGATTAATATGCATTTTTGTACTTCAATGGGAAATATTTTGAAAACTATATAACTTAGAAAAAAATTATTTGTGTTTTTTTAACGTGATGTGTCTATATCGTTTATCTATAGACATTTACGTTTAATTAAAATCATTAATTTACATACTCGTCTTTAGATATGACATCAGCGATCACAATATAGCATTACGAAGTTATAGATTTTAAAGGTGTCTATAAATAAAATCGATGGGCGTGAAACTCATTCTTATGTTGATAAACTACTTGTGTAAAGTAATATAAAGTTGGCAATAAGTAACGCTATCGGAATTGACAGAAGTGTCTATTCTTAACTATTTAATAGCATGTCTTACATTCTAGTTCTAAGAAAGTATTTCTCACACGTCTGAATGCGAATAGACTTTTTACGTTCACAGGATAACGCTATATACTGTACCATATTCCTTCAACTTGCTTTCAGGCAGGACAGAACAAGAAAAATGTAGCATGCAACCAAAGAAAAAAGGAAAAATGTGTTCACTGATATTTTCTCTAATTTAAACTAATTCTTTAACGGCTACCCTACATCTGTTTTAATACGACTAAATCTCAAATACAAATTATCCGATAACTTCAAACAGTTTCCAACTAATTTCTAAGTAGTTTTCAACTCGATTGCAGTACAGACCGTTGACATGGCCTTTGTCAAAGTAATTTGCGGTTCGAACTTAAACAATTATCCCAGAACATTGTTTCAGTCACTAGTCCTTCTAAAACTAACAACTAGCGCCTAAAAGAAGGAGACAGTGTAATTACATTTCTAAGTAATACAACGTCAATCACTACTATTTTATCAAAATCATTTTCTTTTTTATTCCTGTTTCCTCCTCAACCTAGAATTTTCAGTACAATCTTGAACGCACATAAAACTTATACTTAGTGAAAAAGAAACAACCAATAACATAAAAAGCCTGCTATTAACTACTTAATTCTGCCTAAATAATTTAATAATATTTTGTTGACCTTTAAGGTTTATAGAAATGCGCTGCTAACTTAACTAAGTTCTCAATTTTTATAAATACTATTAGTTTAAAAAATGATTAAAATTATTGATAACACTGAATATATTTTGCCACAATGCAATTGACCAAAAGAAGGGGGGATTAATTGATTTATTATATGCTAGCTAAAAGAAATTCAAGGATAAAACGAAAAACAACTAAACTATTGGAAGTCTTACAATTTAATAAAATTTCATTAATACTTACGTTTGTAATTAATGCAAATGAGACACTTGCAAATAAAGAAATAAAAATCTATAATGACAGAACTTGGAATTTTATGATAATGATTAGTATACTATTGAATATTGTTTGTGAATTTTACACAGACATCCCGAAAAGCGGAATATTAAGTCAAAATACCTTAAAACACCATGCGTTAAATTTCATTAGCTACCTTTTAAAAAATAATAAAATTTAAAATGTAGCTTGAACTCAAGCAGATTTTGCAATTAAAGCTAAAAAAAACTATTAATAATATTTAATTGAAAATTCAGACCAATAATAGCTATTTACAAATTCAAAAGTACTTAAATGTATAAACTTTAAAATGTACACCGTTATACGAGAATCTTAAAGCCAAAACTAGGTTATCAGTATAAATAAATAACTTGCAAGATTTTAGCTACAAAAATACTAAAAATTAATTAATAGCGAAAAAAATACTTTTGGCGCCAAATCATAATTTATGCGCCTGGATAAGAACATTGATCACCCAAACCAATAACAAATTACTCTAGATTACAATGTATTTGTACCGTCGTTTGTGATTCATTATCTACAAAGCAAAAGCTACTAAACTTATTACAACATTACGAAGTACGTTAATGTTATATTGATTACCTTTTTGACAGAATTATTTAGTTTACTTTAATTAAACGTTGGCAACCAACGTAATTTTATAGGATATATTTATTTATCCTAAGGATCAAAGTCTCTTTAGCAGAACAATAGTTTAATAGTTCTGATACTTTTACCTGAAAAGTTTGAATCTAAATTCGCTATTTATTTTTATCTAATTTGTGGGTTTCCAACTGATCGACATACATTTCGATAAATAAATAAACGCCACTAGTAAACCATGTATATTAAAAATAATATGCAAATTATATAAATTATACCAATTCTTACATAGAAATGTTACTTAACGTTTTCTATGAAAGAATACAAGACCTGAGATGTGGGTCATACAAAATGTAAACAAACTTAGTTCAATGACTGCCCTGTATCTGAGGTAAATAGTAGGTCGTAAAAGAATTTTAACTTTTAAAATAAAATATGATTTTAGAATTTAATTTTTACTTCCAATGGGTGTTTTAATAATTTTTCACTTACTTTAACATCATTTGTATTATTTCGGAGTAAATAATACACATGTGTTCTGGGAATTTCCTGTTTGTAGCTTAGCAGTTATTTTCATCCTGGGGCATAAGCGTAGTCAACGCAGAATTTACGGAATTTCCTTTTTTCAAGCTGAAGATGTCTTAGCTGTTCGTACTGCAGCACCTCGGGCTTCCAACTGGCGGATCGTTTTTAATTCGCCTTTAACCTTAGTACATTCGCGGGATTTACAAATTTTTGGTGAATCAGATGTTTGTATTTCAAACTCATATTGGTTTGTATTCAGTTTGAAAACCGTTGAAAATCCGTTGTTCTAACAGCGGGCAGTATAACCGCGTGGAATTTTTCTTACGCTGTTCTATGTCTGTAGTAATTTATTTTATGGTGGTGAGGTTTTTTATATTTTTATGATTTCCAAACTCTTCTCAAATAAAATACTTTATTGGCACGAATTCGTTATGGTACATCCGCACTTTATTTGATTTCTCTACTTTTACATTTTTATGCTTGTTTCGCGGACGTAACCTTTTCGCTTGTTTAAAGTTTTTTTTAATATTTGGGAAACTGTTTGGGTTAGATTTAAAATACCATTAAATGCTATTTAAGCTGGACAATTTTAGTTATCACAAACTATTGTAACAAAGAAAAAAATCAATCATAAATGTAATGAACTTTAGTAGCTTATACAACTAACTGAAATTTTTCAATCAATTAACTAATCAGAATTAAAAACACTATCAAATAACTAATTAAGGAAATGTATTCTTTCGGCCGTCAAAACTAAGATGTAAGATTTTAAAAATGTACCCTACAAACCAAACATTCATCAAAGTACTAGATTTGAATACGCAATTAGGGCATAAATATTCAAATTTTGATGCGTCTCTTAACATTTTCGAGTGAGATTGGATATAACGTCAGCAATTGTTCGTAAATTAGCACATTCTATTTAGATAATCAAAGTAATAAAGACGGATATTTAAAAATAAGCAGAATTTTTTAACACAATTTTTACTTGCAAAGTTCACGAATAATTGTTTTTATTTAAACAAAATACATATCTATACATATAGAACTAACATATTTCTTTATTTATTTAATTCCAAATGAATGATGGGAACTATAAAATCTTATTCCTAAAATTTAAAGTATGGTTGTGAGATTATTATCCTCTATAGAAAATGTTGAAATTGTCCTCACTTCTCCCTAAAGTATAACTTAGCACGTTGTCTCATGCCATTGACTGTTCATTGAAGGTCTCTGGTGTCAGTAGCGCTGATCTCGTGCTTCAAATCGGGGGTAAAACGTTCACGTTTGAGTAACTCCATAAGGAGAAATCCGGTATTTTAAGTCGGTAGCTACAGATTTCTGGAAATTATCCGGTCGCCAAAAAAGCTTGAAGTCATATGATGTATGATATATGGTAAAACATTTGACTCAGCTCGATATTGTCGAGCTGATAAACCAAATTCATGAAAATCCGTCGGTACACTGCAATATTTACAGTCTGATAGAAAAAAATTCACCCAACTATTCTCTGTGTGGAGATTTCGCACCAAATCCTAACTTTAACTGAGTACATAGACACTTCATGAACGACATGAGAATTTATACTTCATGCTTCATCCAGTAACCACGTGATGATTAATAAGCCTGGATTTTGGACAATAAACGCCTGAAGTCAGTGGCAGTAGTTTGCTCATTTATCCGTATCTGCGGCCTTCAACTCATGGATAACCGTGGCTATATATGCCGTTAGGTGAGCACTTTTGCTAGTGGTTTGTCACAATGAGTAGGAATGCCCGGTCTTCCGAGAGAGACGCCTTAATGACTTACGGGGTGAACACTCTAGTCATGCCCGGATGTCCACAGAAACCGTGGGAAGGCAAGACGAACGATGTTCCCAATTTGTGTATCAGTGCTAATATTGTGTGCATTTCGGGAGAGTTGGCAACACCGAATTCCCTCCGATATGTCCTATTCTTACCCATAATGGAATTTATAATCCAACATTGGTTCTTAAGGAGAAGATGATGTTAAACGTATACTGCATTTTCGCATAAATTAGAAATCTATGTCGAAACAGAAATAAATAAAAGAACGTCTGCGCCAACTCGTAACAAAGACTCAAAACTCCCAACCATCTCACTTAAGCGAAGCTGAACAACTACATAAAGATACGTGTTACGAGTGGTCCTACGTACACAAATCTCCCGGTAAGTTGCTTACATTTTATTTTAATGCCATATTTTTACTTTCTCTTACCCTATATGAAATATAGATAAAAGAGAAAGTAGTTTTCGGCCAAAATTTTCGATGTCGAAATTTTAGTGGAAATATACGTTTTCGGGCGTCCTGAGTATGAAAATCGTGTTTCTGAAAATTGATGTGTGTGTTTGTATGTGTGCGTGTCTGTGACCACGATAACTTAAAAACCTTCAGTTCTAGAATAACAAAATTTTATATTTGAGTTTCTATCTATTGTTGCACGCGACTGCAACAAATTCACTAAAATCGGAAAACCGAAAGTGCCACTTTACTCTTGTCATTTTTTGGTTTTTTGAGATTTTTTCTAAATCAGCTATAAATTTTTTTTTAAAATTACTATATTTCTTAGAAATATAATACTCTTTCATATATTCTAAGCGGTTGTTCACAAAATTGCCTGTAAGTCGAGTAACCGGAAGTACTTTCGCCGTTAGGTCTGATTAAAATAATTATGAAACTAACAACTCCAGCTAAATGAAAATTTATATTTAAGGTTACAATTACTTCAGTGTGCTAAATCAAAAACTTGGTTAAAATCGAATAACCGGAAGTACCTCGTTATTTCTGTCATTTTTAGATATTTTCCGAATTTTTCGTTTTTCGAGATTTCCTAGAAATTGGCTTCAACAATTTTTTTAAAATTTATTGTATTTCTTAAGCATTTGAGAGCCTTTCATATAATCTAGGCGGTTACTCAGAACATTTTTTGTAAATCGAGTAACTGGAAGTACTTTGACTGTTAACTCTGGATATACTAATCTTTGGAACTAATAGTCCTAACTAAATGAACATTTATATTTGCGGTCATAATCACCTTTTTCTACAAAATCAAAAATTTGGATAAAATCGAATAACCAGAAGTAGCACTTTATTTCTGTCATTTTTAGATGTTTTCCGAATTCTTCATTTTCACGGTGTTCTTGAAATTGGTTATGAATTTTTTAAAACTTAGAATATTTCTTAACTACTTAATTTAGTTTTATATTAAGCTAGGAGTTTCTCTAATAAATTTTTGAAAATCGAGTAACCGGAAGTTTTTGGACTATTAGTTGTGAACAACGTATATCAAAAAGTAATCATTGTATGAAAATCAAAAGCTATATTTATGTTTTATATCTTATTGTAACAAAAATTAGAAACAGTAAATGGAAAATTCTAGAATCATCTAGAATGTTTTCTTTGTAATAAAATAGATGATGTAATCCGCAAATGACT
>JAHWXV010900637.1:0-12178 GCA_024586415.1 Phrixothrix hirtus
ACTACTTTATTTATATCTATGAATTCTTATATACTTTTATTTTATTAAATTCGTAGATATGTTGATGATCATTAATTGTATTAAATTGATGACATCAACACTATTTATAATGGGCGCTCGAATTTGTATCATTTACAAATTCAGATCTTAAATATGTTGAATAGTCATTCGATCTTGCACCTATTTTAGAAAAGAGACCAATAATAAATTAAAAAATTTAATGAACTATGGAACTTATAGATTGATATATTATATTTTATATCGGAAGTAACATAATAAAATATTCCTACGATAGTTCCCTTAAGTGTATCTTCTTGATAGGTCGCATCCCTCCTGAAAATTCATGAATTCAAAGGCGTGTGATGCTTTGCTGTAACACAAGAATTCTGAAACTAACAATTGGAATTATAATTGTTTGGATTTAAAGAAAATAAGACAAAAGTTTGGTACTCTACCAGTTAATAATAGTTTTCATTTGACAATTCAACTACTTATAAAGATGCAGGCTTCTTATTATTTCTTACTATGACATGTAAGGGTATTATCAAGATTAATTTAATATTGGATTCTAAAAGAGAATGCCAATAATTGTAATTATATTGATTCGCTTCTTCAGTTATTAAAAAAACAATTTCTTATTCAACAATAATTCAACACCAATTTCCAGGAACGTCTCGAGTCGAAGAATTTATTCTTTGGTTGACAAGGTTATGTTAGATAACGTTACACGCCATTACTTGGCGAAGCCAAAGACCTTAAAACTTCTTCGAAGTTTTACAATTAGTTAAATGTGTCTTTAAGAATAAGTATTATTATGAATGCTCACCAAAAACTATGCAGGGAATTAATGGCTCATTAAAAATCAATCCAAATTGACAATATCACTCACATAAGTGAAGACACAAATACGATAATTTTCTATAACTCTAAACAGGCATGCTTCGCGAAAATTATAATAATACATTGTATATTTCGTTAAAAGTATATTTCTGACTAATTTTTTGACACGAATTTTCTAATGGAATTTATCGTTCGTCTTTTCTCTCGAAAATAAAATAAAAGCTACTTTTTGTCTGGATCTCTGTCGTTTATCGAGCAAGCCTTATGCCAGTGGTTCTCAATAATAGAATTCTTTCTATAAAATTATGAGTAAAAAAATGAAAGTTTGTTAATCTGAAATTAAGTAAATTAAACGCATCATTCATAACCAAGCAATAACGAAACGTTACAAAGTTCTGGATAGTTCACGGATACCCTGGCAATTTGAGCAATTTTTTTGCAAATTTAGGTAGAACTGCACAAGTTATTATGATAATCAGTGACAAGAACAAAATTCTGAAGTAGCTCATCCCTATCTCCAACAGTAATTCATAAAAACAATTTTGACTTTTGGATCTTGAAACACATTGTTTTGCTCAACGCCGTATGGATAGAATTCTGTTAAGCTTTCTTTAAAAGCCCACATGACTTTTCTATTTAAATTGTTTTCGTAGAACTGAGAAGTTCTCATGATTTCATATATCGTGCAAATATCACACTGCATTTGCAAGTCTTAACTTGCACCGGTCAAGTCACTACACCCAAATTCATTTGCCTAAGTCGGTCTCGAAATGGATGCTAGCGAGCAAAGGTATATGATTAAATTATTGCAAAAAAAGGGTTGATCCCAACGGAAATATAATTGAACTTTAAATGACTCCATAGTGTCGTATGGTACGTTTATGAGGTGGTGCAGCGAGTTTAAGTGCGAAAACATCCTATGAATGCCAACATGACAGTGTTCTGGGATGCTCAAGGGCTATTATTGGTTAATTACCTGCAAAAAAGAGCTACTATAACGGGCTCCTAATATGAAAAAGTAATAACCAACGTGCACTAGGTTATAAAAGAGAAATGGCGGGAAAAGACAAGACCCCGGTTCACAGTTGCTGGTTCAATGGCTGTCATTCGTGGCGCAGAGTTTAAATATTGGCCCCAAGCGAAACTGTCGGCTGTTTCAAAAACTCAAAGATATTCTAGGAAAAATATTTTTGATCCAACGATAAGGTTGGACAACATTTTTCAAGGAGGCGGTCGCGATGTTAGAACATCGATGGGAAAAGCGTGGCCAACTTAAGGGGGATTATGACGAAAAATAAAGTTGTTAAAATTTGATTGTGACTTATTGGTATGTCAGGAGTGAAGAATAGGGATTAACTCCCGTATATATGGGTACTTACTGTAAGCAAATACAGATTCATATTTTTATTATTCAGCTGCTTTATTGGTGAATTTTTGCCTTAAATTATAGGTAATAATGTAAGCAAAAAAACTTTTTGGAAAAAACGTGTCGCCTCTGGCGAAACTTGAAATTGACATTCTGTCAAAGCTTGACAAAGTTCGTTTTCCGAAACTTGTCACCATGTCTCAGGGGAAACTTGAACGTGTTCTGAACTTCTGGCGATAACCTTCCATCCTAATCAATCCCCTTTTATAAGTGGATGACATTCTGCCAAAGCTTGGCAAGCGCAAGTTTTTCTTCTTTTGCCACTAAAACCTGTATGTTTTTGTGTAAAATTATTTTAGGCGACTAGTTGACAAGACAAAATTCTCAAAGCTATTACTATATCCTGCGGCTCAGAATTCCCGAATATCGCTTTAACTCCAAGGAGAGCTTAGTGGTGCCGTCGTCATTGTCAAACTTTTGCTCCATCTTTAAGTGACCTAAAAGATTTGGACAATAGGAGACTACAGTCCCGATTGCTTTCTTAATTTTCAGACTTTATTGTCGCGTTGGAGCAGCATTTCTTCTATATATCTGCAAGGCGAACTTGGCGCTGCCTAAGATTTTTCAGAATCTTAGTAGAGGATTTGTCGCACCTCTTCATATCACATTTACATTCCCCAAGTGCCCCAAAGACAGAGTTCATAAATTTTCCATCAAATTGAATTTATTTGTCACAGCAATTGCACATGATGCTATTCTTTTTGTCTCCGCGCCAAAATTGTGTACTTAGGTTTCATCCGCATTAAACTACACTAACAGTTCAAAACAACTTGTTTGTTACCTACGAAACCTGTGGTTGGTGATGAGGCTTGAGCAACCTATTTTTAATTTGATAATTACATTCGCAAGTACATTACTGATTGAGAGTTTAAGGGTCAATTGTCTACTTGTGATGCATCGATTCAAAACGCCTGGGCAGAACGCCCAGAACACTGATGATCATTCCCAGCGACTAATTGTGCTCCTATTAACTGCATAGTTTTTTTAACGTTTACTACAATTTTTTCTCCATAACCAAGGATTCAATTATAGCTCATTGTTTGAAATGAGTCGGTCGCAGTTTAATAAAGTTGCGCTAGGTATTGAAATTCTGTGTAATTATGTACACAAACGTGGGACATTATTATTAACCAATTTTATTTTACAGTTTTGCATTGAATTAATTTTTTGCTTTCAAAATTTCTATTTGTATTGAAAGGTTTGTCATCCATTTTTTTACCTACCACATTCGTTTTACACAAGTTCAATATAGATTGAACTTAATTTATAAACTTTTTAACCCAAGCCGACCAAGTGGGTGGCGCCCGAATCAATTTTAGGCTCCCTGTGCGTATTTATCTATGATTGCAAACGATTTTAATAACACATTTTGCGCAAAATCTGTCTGAAATCTTGGATAAATTTTGTCATTTAACAACCTATTTTTAAAAACATATTAACCTCTTCATACGTTTAGGAGATGCCTTAAAATTAACTTTTATTTACTTTATAATATATAATCATTTATTGTTATAGATTTTTTGTTCTCTGTAACATCTGTTCTAACACATAAAATATTTATTTAAATTTATGTTCCTCTAAATTAGAATAATCGTTTTTTCAAACGTACTTACAAAACTTTGAAAATTGTTATATAGGATTATCATCGACAAAACTTTGTAACCAATTTCGTCTCTGTCGAGCTAAAAACATTTTTAGATATAACGAATTTAAGAGCATTAAGAAAGGCTTATTATTTTTTGCAAGAAGTAAGGAGCTTTGAAAAGTTTCTAATAACAAGATTAATAACATAAATAGGTCGAATTCAGTTCTTGGCGCAAACACCCAAAACCTGAAAACGTGTGTGATTGGTCACGTTAAAAATCCTTCCAGTCGAAAACGTAATAAATTTTAACGTCGATGAACTTTGAAAATATTTGAGAATTTACGGGCATTAATAGATTTTGTGTTATAAAATAAAGTAGCGGTGTAACTTTAATAAGAAATTAACGTTATTCGAACGGATCAGATTCCATCCAATTAGAATCTTCTAGAACTATCGAGAACAATTATTTTTATATATATCATGATTATACCAAACCATCTGTTATAAGCGAGCTTTTAATTTGAAATCAGATTTATACATACTGCATAAATAAAAATTTGTTATTATTAATTTTATAGAACCGTAACCATGACTTGTTTCTGTCTTTGTCGTGCAGCAACAAAGTAAAAATATATACTTTACCGATAAGCATTAATTCTGAATGCAATTAAAATGAATGGTTGCTATAAAAGCACCAGCTATGTTTTTCCTGCCAAAGCTTTTAGAAGTTTAAGCTCTTTGTTACGGAATGGAAATTAGGTCAAAACTTTCAGGTGCTTTGAAATTTGAATGCGAATAGTTTATTAGCTCAATCATTAAACGCAAAGTAAAAGCAAGCATTAATCCAAACTAAGACATCAAAGCTTTACGGCCTACCAATTTGATTGGCAAAATTTGTTTATGTAATCTTTAAATTGAAAATAATTCAAAATTATCGTTACTGTATAAATATGTACTGAAAATAGTGCCGTATTATTATCGTTATCTAGAATAAACAACGCTTAAAATAATGTACAAACAAAATGGTTTAATAATTTATTAATTTGCACAACTAAATTCTCTAAAAATGAAATATCGAATGTTTATTCTACTAGGGCTAACTTCACTGAGCTGTTTGTTAAATGTCAAATAAGTTTCAAGTGACGCATTATTTAATAGACATTTTCTTCGGTAATTGAGAAAAACGTACTTCAATAATGTAATGCTCCATGCAAAAGCAATTTCTAAGTATAACAAATGATAAATATTACACAACTGTGTCTGTATTTTGTAGAACGAATAAAAATGAACGTCACCTGATGCAATTAGAGGGAGATATTTGAGAGGTACTTGAAGCTATGTCTGAAGAACCTTTTAACTGAAGTATCATTTAAATACCCTTCAGTAGACGGAATACGTGATTATCAAACCGAAATTTTATTAAATTTCCAACAAAGTATCGTAATATATTTGCTCTCTGTACACTGAACTACGTAAATGAAGAACCACGACAAACAAATAAATGAACAAGTTTTTATTTACAGATAAAGAAGAAATAAGCAAATTTACTATTTTTTATTATCTAATTTTAAAGAATTTGAGTATATTAATAAAACAATAAAAAATTAAGCAAATGTTGTTAACAAAAATACGTAATATGAAAGTAAACCTTACAAAAAAGTTCAATTCTAGTTTACTTAGTTTTGAGCAACGGAAAATCCAAATAATAAATACGTCACAAGCGGGAACGACATTAGGCATCAGGTTAAAATGTCCTTAAGCCTCTTAAATTAAAACAATATGCATCCAAGCTACCAGCTGCTACATTCGCGAAAAATGGGGGTTCCAATTTGAAGGCAAACAATACGCGAAGGTTTATGGGCACAAAACGTCTAAATAAATTGATAATCTAGGCAGAAATTATGTGTACCTGATCTTATTTACTCATTTAACTTAATTAACACACTTACTGAAAATAGCTAAAGATTGCTATGACTAAAATTAGAAATCAAAGTTTTGAAAACATATATTGCAAAAAATATACGAAAAAGGTTTACACAAACAGTTGTAATTCTCCTAAAATTCTAATTAACATATAAAGATTTTTCATAGCCAACAATGTAATGTGTAACGGTGCGAGGTTACTGGGTTTCAAGGCCTCACATTGGGCCGACAACTGTAATGTTTTAGGGTTTTCTAACGCTCCATGTTGGTGCACCAAATTTTAAAGTTCATATGTAAGAAAATACTTTACCGTTTACTTTTGGGTTCTTTGCTCCAGCATGTTATGAGATAACTCCGTTTCTACAGGGTACAACCATTACTCTTCCAGAATTTGTATAAATCGTCATATTTAATTCAACAATCAATACCTGAATATTGCAAGTTAAATATTTTATATGCTTAACTGACTCAAAAAAAAGGAACTATTTAGCAAACTAATTCAGTTTATTACAAATCGACGTATTTTTATTATAAATCAGAATAATTTTCAATTTTATTACTACTATTTCAAATAACTAAGGGCCCTTTACGGATTACACTGATATGAGAACCAGCGGTCGAACATATCATCAAAATTCATATGGCAACTTATTCTAAACAAAAGCACATAGGTATATGAACACATGTAAAAATCTGCAACAAAGGCGATAATAAACCAAAGACCAAAACCGACTACTAAGGCCAAATTAAATACAAAGGCGAAATTCCACAACAAGGCAACATTTTATCAACAAGACATAGTTGCTGATGTGGTTATCACCGTACAAAATAATTTCTGAAAAAATCCCACCTTTCTTTTGACTGACTCTGTATATAAATTATTATGACTCAAAGTGGGGTGTTTTCAGATATTGAAAACATGTTAAAAATTAGTCAAAATTAAAATAATGTTCAATAAAATAATTTTTTATTTTAATTCACGCTTCTTGGTTGAATTCCCGATACGCCATTGGATTGTTCTTTGGGGATTTACTGCGTCAGTGCTTTTAAGTTCCGGTACTTCCAGAATTTTAATTTAACTCGTAGATTTTTGTCACTTTTCATGAACAATTCCGGTAATTTTTTATTATGGATACCCAAATTTCCAGTTTAATATTAAATCATTCTATTTTTCCTTGGTATTGTCACCAAAGCATTCGTTGTTCAATTTTAAAAGATGGCGTCGGCACTTTCCAACGCGAGGTTATATTCGGATTCCTAAATTTATATGATTTTGCCTTCATTACTGGTGAAATATAATTTCTCTATTTACGCGCACTCAATAATATTGATTTCAATAATAAAGGTACACATACCTTTTTAAACAATTTTATTTCAACTCTCAAAATGTCGTAAGACGCTTACCAAGTTCACTTCCCGCCAGTTGCCACGGGTCTCTGCTCGTCATTTTACCGGAAACACTTCCCCCACTATTTCTTATTATTAGTAAGTTTCACATTTACCGATTCCAACTTAAATCTAACCACCTTCTTTTTAACAAATACTTTTTATTAATTTAACTGATTTCTTTTGTATACAAAATAATTCCAAACGTACATAAACGAAATAAAATTCTCGAAACAGTAATTTACCGCTTAGATTAATTTATAAATTAATATAATACAAACTCAAATCTTGACCCATTACAAATGATCAGTACTTCATTTATTAACAATCAATAAACCAAGCAGAGAGTGAGGTAAATCTTATTTTCCCTGTACTTGATTAACGCTACAAAAATTTTGTCAACTTAATATCCAACTTTATATTATAATTAGCATTAAATCAGCCTTCGATTGATGTATTAATTAGCATGTTTGGATTTACATCCAAGAGATAAGTGTTCAAAACTTGCTCGAGGTCGGTAAATTTTCATGCCGTATTCTCGGATAAGGATGTAAACATATATCCCGTGTTAATGACACGTTTGGTACGTTAAAAATTCCCACCGGCGGTGGAAGTCGTCCAGATTCGGCCAAATTCTAGTTGAAGCAAAGGAGGTTAAGGAAATTTTCGCATCTCGAAGTCTGAGTCACAATTATACAAATTGTATGACTCAAAACATACTCGAGATAATTTGTAGAAAAAATAAATAGTTAATGAAACACAAGTTCTTTTAGAAGTTTGTAATACGTTTCTTTCGTTACTTTCCTATTTAGTGCGTTTTTAGTTAAAAATTCCTTGTGATCATTTAGATTTTTAAAAGTCTGGGGTGGGACAATACGACTTCTTCTTATGTTTATAAATATGCAAATAATGCGGTAATTACATGTCGTTTATGTTGATAACAGCCAATTACAACCAAAAAAATTGGTTATTATTTCTCGATACTTTTCGCCTTTGACGTTAACCATCCTTCCTTTCGCGTCTCGGAAGAAGTGCAGTACGATGACGCCACACGATCAAAATTTACACCAGACAGTGAGTTTTTCTGAATGCAAGGAAATCCCGTGTAACTATTGCCGATTTGAATTGTCCCAGATTCGACAATTTTAAGTATTTACGAAGTCATTAAGCCAAGAATGCATTTCGTCGCTGAATACGATCTTTACACCAAAATTGGGATCCAGTCAACGAAAGTCCGGCGAGTGTTGTGTTCTCGTGGCTGATGTTCTTGACTCAATTGCATCTTGCATGGATGAAGACCCAAATGTTTCCGCATAATTTTGACAAGTCAAGTCGCGGAAAGTCCTTCTTGTGAACGACGAAAAACTGAGAGGTCTCGATTCTCCTTACATTTTCTGCAACAGCAATGTTTTCATTCGACCGAATGTTGCGGCGACGCACAGGCACTGCTCGATCAACAACTAAACTAGTTTCCTCAAATTTTGCGATTAGTCGTTGAATTGCGCTCTTAGTAGGGTTATTATGTCGACCATAAATTCTACCAAGCTTGTGGAACGTTTGGCGAACAGAGATGGAATTGTGATGGGCCGTTGAATCGCTTACTTTTCCATTATTAGATACCGTCATGACAGAATATAAACGTCGTAGAATGACAGCGGTGCCAACTCAAACATAACCACAATCAACTGTCAAAGTTCAGGCGTACCATCGAAAGACCCTTTAGTAGCTGCAAAAAAGAATGTTACGGGATCAACGCTCGGGATGAATGACTTTAGTGAGCCACCTTCTCTATGAATGTCTAGAAATTCAAAATACTTTGAACTCACTAATTTTATAAATCTATCTGAAAAAGATTAAGCCCTTTAACATTTAATATTTAAAATTAATTCCTTAAATTTGTAAGTTATACCATAAGCCTGACTACTTGTATTACTTATCATATATTCAACATATATTTGATTAGTAAAAGACGCCGATATTCATCAACTACACTAATAGTGCTACATTGCAGTAATGACTGAAGTGGATCGGAATTACTATCAAATACTTTTGAGTTTTTAGAAAATCCCAAAATAACTACAAATAAATGAGAATTTATGGATTTGAAAAGGAGCGATCGTTACAAGGCAATTTATCCATAATTATACATAATTCTTCATTATGTCAAGGAGTACTCTACATTCCCATGGGAAATGAACGAAAAATAAGCAACGTATGCAACAGAAATATAGCTCGTTGGAAAACCTTATCGTTAACCATATCAGTAAGTTCCTCTTTACGCATCGAAAATTGGCACAGTTATTTCCTTCGGAAACATTATCCTAGAAAAGTAGCAAAAGTCATATATTTATTAAATTGAAATCATTCAATACGCATTTAACTGAAAACTCCAATATCAGTATCTGAATATACATAAACTTTATCCACGACAATTTTTGTAAAATTTTAGCCCTTTCATCCACGGGGTATTGTTTAAAAGACACCCACTTCAATTTTTCCTAGATAAGAAAGATCTTCTAGTTTGAGATTTTGTGTAGCATTATCTGCGTTGTTTGATGCAGGCGCTTCTTTTTGACAAATACACAACAAAGTTCAAATTAGGATAATTATTTATTATCAATAGCTTTCCAACGTATTAGAAAACAATTAATACAATTATGTTGTAGATTAATTATTGATTCACAAGTATATTATAAACACGTTAGCATGTAATTAAAATCTAATTTTCGTTACGCAAAGCTGATTAGTTTAACTCATAGGATTATAATTTAAGCGAAAATTGAAAGTGAGTAAATAATCGTTTTTTAAAGATTAAAATTGAATTTATCAACCTGTTTATTTAAAGTTCCAAACAATTACGTGGAATTATTTCCTTGGCTATAAAAATCTGACGACTTTCCCTTATGTACCATAAATACATAAATAATGTCCACGAATGATTAAAATATTATTTACGTTTATTTTGCGAACGATAATTGCAATAGTCACCTATCCAATTACTGAACAAGTAAAACGCTGCTTAACTACGGCGATTTTCCCCGATAACTCGCTTCGATGAATTTTCTTAAAGAAATCGATTACTTCACGTAAAAGAGCGTAAGAAACCTGGCAAGTTAGAAAAACATTGTTAGAACCGTTTTTGAGAAAATCGCGAAAAACCAAAAAATGGCAAGAGTAAAGTTACGCTGCTGGTTATCCGATTTTAATAAAAATGTTGCAGTTGCGTATCCGGATGGCCACAAACTTTAATATGCAATTTCTTTATATACGCCTTTTCGTTTTCGAGATATCCTATTCACAAACACACGCGCGCGCGCACGCACACATACAAGATTGCACGCCCACGCGTGCATACGCATATCACACACACCAGTTTCTAAACGCGCGATTGTCGAACTTGGAGAGGCTGAAAACGTATATTTCCACTAAAATTTCGACATCGAAAATTTTACACGAAAACATTTTCTCTTTACCTATATTTCATATATGAGAAGAGAAGGTAAAAATTAAATACAAACATTTCTTTATAGTGAATTAATCAAGTTTATAAACTTACCGCGCATTTAATTTCCTATGGTGTTTTATGTCGTGGAATTTATCTGACATCTATTCCAACCCGAGCTTACCGATTTGAATAAAACTTGGTAGATCTGCAGACCCTATAACGAAACCCTTTGTGGCAGTTTTTCGTTTCGGATAAAAGAGTGCCTAAGGGGGTAAAATGGACCACTAATTGTTTCACTATTACTAGTGATAAAAATTAGTGTTATATGCAGATGCAACGTGTAAGAACATTCTTAGCCCTCACTCCAATCACTATAATGGATAAATTTTTATTTCTTTACTTACAATATCGTTACATTAAACAATTATGAATATATACAGAGTGTTACAGAATAACATACACTTTTTCGAGCAGGTCGATCTTGTAGAATGCCAGAAGAATAATAAAAATAATAAAACTAACAAAAATTAACATCATAAATGTAATAAAACGGTAATTAGTTTAATTAATAAGCACACCAACTTTATACAACCCACGACAACATCAAATGACAACAAAACCGGAATTAACAAAAAACTAAAGTACCAACTGGTGCTATTCGTTGCTATTGTGGTTATTACATACAACTATTGCACCTTTGTTTGTTCGTTTTGTGGCTGAGGCTTCGGGATGCGGAAATTCTCTCGGCCTTTTTGGGCTAGAACTTTCATATAGTCATTTCGTCATGCCTATTAGAATTTTGCCGTATCTAGAAGAGTTCCACCGCCAGTAAGGATTTTTAATGTGCCAAACTCATATTGACACGGGGACTAGGATTTTACTTGCTTATCCGAGAAGAAGGCATGTTTTTTAAATTTTTCTCCGTTGAAAAATTTACTGACTTCGATCGGGCCTGAACCCGCATCCCTTCGGTGTGAGTCAACCATGCTTCTCCTACACCAATCGGGGCCAGCATGATTGCACTTTAAAAACATTGTATTGAGAAATAGAGATTATTAGTTCTTTATGTCTATATTAATCCTTGAACTTTGTCATGAGCGCTTTTGGCTTTACGCCGTAACAACAGTACTGGTGGCCACTAGCTCATCGAAGATGGGAGGGTCCCCAAGAAGTACACCAGTACTATCATCGCTCTACTAGAAATTGGGGTATAGGAAGGGAAAGAGGCCGAACTACTCCGGATTGCCGCTCAAGATATGGAACGGTTCTCGGAATAGCTAGAAGCAGTTTCCTAGGCCTTTTGTTAATTTGTCCCGGGGTTCCTTTTGTCAAGACCCCAAAGGTTAGTATACATTTTTGATCGCGGTCTACAGGGGGATCTCAATTAGTACATATCCTCTGAAATTTAAGATATTATCAATTAGCTTATTCTACTGTCAAAAATAAAAGTCTAATTAAATGACAAGGCATATATATTGACAACGAAATGGGGTTAATTAACATACACACACAACCAACAGTTACAAAAAGGTTACAGAATAACTTCTCCGTCCCTTGAATTTGGCCTTATTCA